>JAABOM020000002.1:13459171-13473068 GCA_011800125.2 Solanum clarkiae
AAATAGGACAGGTGTTCGAAGAGTTGGGCTTGTCAAGCCCAATATTATTTATTTTGGATTTATTGTATATTTATGTGCTTGTGATTTTGTCTAACTCTAACACTTCTTACTCGGTTCTAACCTAATTGAATTCCCCGATGCCAAAGCCATTTATGCTATGTTTGGTTTAGTTTTGCTTTATTTGAAGAAAAAAAAATATTTTTGGCATAAAGAGTAAAATGTTTTATATAAATAAATAAAATGATATAAGAAAAGATAAAATATATAATTTAGTTTAATTTTAGCTAAATCCTTTTAGTCGTATTCAATCTAATTAAATCCTTTCAAATATAATTCCCCTCGAAAATTTAATCATTGTTTTTTAGTTTAGTCAATTCTGTCAAGTTTAGTCAGGTTTAATCAATTTCTTCCAAATTAAGTCATATTCTTTCAAAATTTAGTCAGATTCTTTCTTTAGTCAATTTCTCTCAAAAGTAATCAAATTTTTTCAAGCTTAGCTAATCCTTTCAACTTTAATCAATATTTTCAAAACTTAGTCATGTCTTTCAAATTTAGCCAAGTTTTTCAAAATTAGTCCATTATTAGATTAGTCAACTTTTTCAAGTCAAATAATTTTTTAAAGTTAGTCGAATTTTATAATCGCCGGATAACCGCATTGAGCGGATATTTCGATTGCGTAAAACTTTCTCGAAGTGGAAATGTGAACCCGAACCTTATCTTTGGATTTTTAAAAGATTTTTTCTGTTAAGTCTTTTAAAATATTTATCGGTTTTCCTAATTACCTTAAAATTAGGTGGCGACTCTCTTTTTCTTTCGAATTTCGAGAACTGGTTTCACTTAAATTAATTGAGTTGAAATTAATTTTTGATTTCTGAATTTTTTTTTTCAAAACAAAAGCCATTTTTTCGGCATAACACCCACTTACTCCTTTTTATTTCGCGTACTGATGTCAGCGTAAATATTATGAAATATACTCTGGCGGTATATATATACTATAGTGGTTTCATATAGAATGAACTTAGTCTTTTGTAATACTCTGATGATATATATTGATACCCAATTGATATATAGGATTTTAAAAAAAAATAAATAAGAAACAAATAAAAAATTATTAAACTCTAAATTAGTAGAAGATATATTCATTATATACTCAGTCAGTATATTTATACCATACCAGAATTGTAATCATTTAAAATTTATTAAATATAAATTTTGAAATGATTCGAATTATATTAAATTCATGAATATATTAGTCCACATAAATATGGATTAATATAATTGGGTTAATCATTTAAGTCCAATAGATATGGATTTAATTAAAACCCATGTTAATTGAATTGGGCTATAATAAAAGAATCCAAATTAATAAGCCCAATATTATTTCATCCAACAGACCCATTTTGGTGCCACGTGTCAAATGATGTGGCGCGTCAAGTCAAATGAAGAAGCCAATGGGACCATGTCGTATGTCAAAATGACAAGCCCGTTTTATTAAAGCCCAGCATGTCATATCACTTAAATCTGATTGGCAGAAGGGAAGTCTTTCCTATTATAATTCCTCTATTCTACAACTATAAATAGAGGTCTTCATAACTCAAAGAAAGGGAGAAGAATTCTAACAAAAATGCTAGAGAAAGCTCATGGATCAAACGCCACAAATTTCTCAACAAAGTTCAAAAATTCAAATATTCAAGCACTCAAGTTCAAGAACAAGCTTAAAAGCTCTCGAACTTAAGATCAAACTCAAGAATAAATTCAAGTTTCAAGAACAAGATCAAGAATAAATTCAAATTCAAGATTGAGTTCAAGAACAAATTCCAGATTCAAGATCAAGCTCAAGAGCCCTTGAATTTATACTTAAAAGGGCGAATTAGAGGATTTATAGAGATTGTAACGCTCATATTTTGAAATCAAATATTACAAATTATTTGCGATATTTTCGTTCTTGATTATTATTTTCTCGATGCGAATTTATCATCTACAAATTCTGGCATGCCCAGTTGGACAATCTCTACCTCTCATCTCAACTTTTCAAGCATCAAAGAACAGTCAAATGGCTTCCAAGAAGATTAACTCCCAATCAACTTTCTCCAAGGCTGCTAACTCCAAGTTCTCTGCGGAAGTGGAGGGAATTCTTGATGTTACCTTTGGGAGCTTTGGTGCTATTACGAGTAGCAAGACTACCATGCTAGGACAACAACCAATTCATGTGTTGTCCACATCAATTCCGGTCTTTGGCTCTTCAACTCTAAAAGGAGTAGGATCCTCTACAAATATTGCAGATGAAGGAACTAATATTGCTGAAAAGATTGAAAGAACTTTAGCTTCACTTGAGCTTCCTGGTTCTAATAACTCCATCGCGAGAATGGCTAGAGTGATGTGAGTCCTGTGAAGATTGACTCACACAAAAGTCCATCGCCAATGGTCATGCAAGCGATGGTAACTGATGCTTCATACATGGAGGAGCAGCTTACGACTTTGGGAAAGATGATTGAGGGATTAACCAAGCATGTGCAAAGTCAAGAATCCCGCATCAACAAGTTGATGGATAGGATGGATGGTTTACTAGATGGAGAATCTATTCATGCGCTTGGAAAAGGCATTCACGAGACTAAAAATCCTACGAAGAAAGCATCACATATCAAGGAGGTACCGGTCTCTCCTGAGGGGATGGTCCCACTTGATCGATTGAACGAGTTCATTGAAGGGAATATCAAGCATAAGTATGAGGTCTCCACCAAGTCTTCCCACATATATGCCAAGCCCTACACTGCAAGGATTGATAACCTCAAAATACCTGCCGGTTATGAACCTCCTAAGTTCCAAAAGTTTAAGGGCAAAGGAAATCCAAAGCAACACGTTGCACACTTTGTGGAGACATGTAATAATGTTGGGACATATAAGACTATCTTGTCAAGCAGTCCATCCGCTCCTTAAAGGGAAACACATTTGAATTGGTACACTGATCTTGAGCCTAATTCTATTGATAGTTGGGAGCAACTGGAACATGAATTTCTTAATCGCTTCTATAGCACAAGACACACTGCGAGCATGGTAGAGCTCACGAATACTCATCAGAGAAAGGATAAACTGGTTTTTGATTTCATAAATCAATGGAAGAAATGCGAGTTTAAATTGCAAAGATAGGCTCAGTGAAGCTTCTGCTATAGAAATGTGTATCTAAGGAATGCACTGAGGGGTTCTTTATATCTTACAAGGAATTAAGCCTAAGTCTTTTGAAGACTTGACTACTCGTGCCCACGGTATGGAGTTGAACATGTCTTTTGCCAGAAAGGATGGGATGCCTATTCATGATCCTCGCAAAGGAAAGAACAAACAGGAGCCAAGAAAATGGAGCAAATTTGTGCCCAGGAACGACAACAAAGAATCCATGAATGTCAATGTGGCACCTATTAAGTTCACTGCGAAAGAAAGTAAGAAGCAAAGCGTAAAGACAACTTTTCAAGAGCGTCCAAATCGAAAGTTGACCTTGAGGGAGATGCAAGAAAAGGAATACCCTTTTCTGGATTCTGATGTTTCTGAAATTTTTGATGAATTAATTGATCTAAAGCTCATTAAGTTGCCAGAGATGAAATGGCGCGATGAAGCTAGGAAGACTGATGACCCAAATTATTGCAAGTATCATAGACTTGTAGGTCAGCCTCTTCAAAAATACTTTGTCTTCAAGGATAAAGTTATGCAATAGGCTAACGAGAAGAAAATTGTCCTTGATGATGGAAAGGAGAGCTCTACTTAAAACTCTATCATATTAGGCTTGCTTGACCTAATCCAAATATGTGCATCTGAAGAGGAAGGGCTGTTAGAGCGAGAAAAGTCCCGAATTGATACAAATTGTGATGAAGGTTGAATTCTTATGACTAGGTGAAGATGCAACAAGACTAGTCCATGGAAAGCATCATTAGATAAACCGATTAAACAAAGGGTAGTAAGGAGATCAAAGAAGCAGAAGTTAGTCAAATGTCCAAAGAGGTCAAAGGTAGAAGTACATCACTACCAAAAACAGCAATGTCCAGTGACTTTGGGGGAATTCCTGCCAAGTTGGTTCTGTATAGAGACTACTCAAGCTAACGTTGAGGCATCATGTTTCTGTTCTGGCAAGGGAGAAGCGATGAATGAAACTCCATCAAAGGTATCTCTTGCTAACAAAGATGAAAAAACAAGTGATATTTGACTGATAATGTCTCCTGCAGATAAGGAAGAAGCGATGGGTGAAATCCCATCGAGAGCAATCCCCTCATCTTTCGAGAAGCCTATGGAGCCTTTTCTTCAAGAAGTACATGCATGTGATACAAAGATCACATTTATAGACATGATCTTCTATTGGGCGAAACACTAGATAATCGTCCTTTGTACATGATGGGTCATGTACTAGAGAAGAAGATAAATAGAATCTTAATAGATAAAGGGTCTGGGTTCAACATTCTGCCTATCCACAAGATGAAAGAGCTTAGCATCACGAATGCAAAAACTAGCGAAAGTTGTTCGTTGATACAAGGATTCAATCAAGGGGGACAGAGGTCTATAGGCTCTATTAAGCTAGAAATTCATATGGATAATTTGCGATCAAGTGCATAGATGCATGTGATTGATGCAAAGACTTCATATAAGATATTACTTGGAAGGCCTTGGGTGCACGAGAACAAAATTGTCTTATGTTCTTACTAAAATGCTTGAAGTACCTCGAAAATGGAACTGAAAGGAAAATAGTTGCTGACAATAATCCTTGCATTAAAGTTGAGTCACATTTTGCCGATGCAAAATTCTATTTGAAGAGCTATGTTGTAAAAGTAGTAAACCTTTAGGGCTTCGAAACAACCAAATCTAATACGCTTAAAGGCCAAGCAACTGATGTGGCCATTGACAAGGGCAAAGTCGATATTGGGGAGCTTAGCACTTGTCCAAATAAGGGGAAGACCAAGCCCTCGAAGGAAAAACCATCATCTACACTTTGTTATATCCCAAAATAAAGAAAGAGGAGGGTCAATCATCTAGTATGAAAGAGGATGTGTTAGGAGGGTTGACTCTCTCTATCAAATGGATTGATGCAATAAACTTATCTTCAAAGCTACTGGGAAGTTTTGTGGCTCAAAATCAGCCACAAGATCGGTCACTTCCTACAAAATGTACAGAAGGCTTTGATCCAAATGCCTACAAGTTATTTGCAAAGGCTCGGTGCAACCCTAATGAGCCTTCTATGCTAGGTAAACTCCCATCAGAAGGTATGACTAGGCAAGCACGCGAAGGCTTAGGCTATAGCCAACCACTACCAGCATTCATCTCCATAAAAAGGGCAAGCAATAACTACATTACTGTAGAAGATGAGTGTGCTTCTTCTAATAAAAAGCCTTCTGTCTTTGAGAGACTCGAACAACCTACTGGGAGAAATTTTGTGTTCGAAAGGTTGGACCCATTGAAAAAGAGAAACAACAAGCATCAAAAAATTACCTAAAAGTAATGATACTAACTTCACCTATAATCCAAAAGGGTTTCGAAAACGTAATCCTTTCCAGGATGAAGCAACGGGTGGAACTCAAGGTTTTATGTAAAGAGGTGCTAAACTCGAGGGCTCACACTGTGGTTAATACTAAAAGAGCGTGAGGAACATGGAGAAGGCATAGGCTCCTCATGTCATGTTATAACGCAAATTGAGAATGATTCCTCTTATCAAATGAGGATTGATGAAGAGTTAGGAGGTATTGTTTGGTGTAATCATATATCTATTAATGATAATGATCCACAGGAAGAGGAGGATTCTAAAGAGGCCCCATTAGAATTTGAAAAAGGGTTGAAGACAACAACAAATCCCCTAAAGGAAGTTAACCTTGGCACTGATGAAGAACTAATGCCAACTTACTTGAGTGCTTTTCTAGAAGATGATGAAGAAATGACTTATATGAATATACTCAAAGAATATAGGGATGTCTTCACTTGGAGCTACAAAGAGATGCCTGGCTTAAATCCCAAAATAGCAATCCATCAATTGGCAGTCAAGCACGACGCTCGTCCTGTCAAGAAGGCTCAAAGATGTTTTAGGCTAGACTTAGTTCCATTGATTGAGAAAGAAGTTAACATTCTCATTAAGGCAGGCTTCATTCGTTGAAAGTTAAATACCTTATATAGATTTCTAGTGTCATTCCCGTGAGGAAGAAGAATGGCCAAATTCGAGCTTGTGTTGACTTTTAAGACCTCAATAATGTGTGCCCTAAAGATGAGTTCCCATTGCCCATTCCAGAGCTAATGATTGATGCTACAACTGGTTGTGAGGCAATGTCATTCATGAATGGTTCTTCTGGCTATAACCAAATTTGAATGTCACTGAAGGATGAAGAACTCACAACATTCTGCACACCTAAAGGTATTTATTGCTACAAGGTAATGCCTTTTAGTTTAAGAAATGTTGGTGCCATATATCAAAAGGCTATGTAAAATATATTTGACAACTTACTCCACAAAAATGTCAAATGTTATGTTGATGACTTGGTGGTGAAGTTGAAAAGGAGGCATGACCATTTGAGAGACTTACAAATGGTGTTTGAGTTGCTTTGAAGGTATCAACGGAGGATGAAACCATTAAAATGTGCCTTCGGGGTCACTTCTGGAAAGTTTCTTGGCTTCATTGTGTGACACCGGGGAATTGAGATTGATTAAGCCAAAGTTTATGCAATTTTGAATATGCTTGAACCTCGAAATATTCATTAGTTGAAAGTCTTCAGGGAAGGTTAGCCTACTTGAGGAGATTTATCTCGAATCTAGCTGGAAGATAACCATTTAGTCACCTCATGAAGAAAGGGGTCCCTTTCATGTGGGATCAAACATGTAGCAAAGCCTTTGAAACCATAAAGGCGTATCTAGCAAAACCTCCAGTTCTAGTAGCCCCTGTACCTAGAAAGCTATTGATACTTTACATTGCAACACAAGAAAGGTCCGTGGGAGCCTTACTAGCTCAAGAAAATATGAAGGCAAAGAAAATTCCCTTTATCACTTGAGCAGAATGATGAAACGGAATGAGCTGAATTATTCTCCAATCGGGAAGTTGTGTTTGGCGCTTGTCTTTTTAATTCGAAAAATGAAGCATTGTTTTCAAGCACACATAGTCTATCTTATTTCCACGGCAAATCCCAACAAATTTGTTATGTCGAAACCAGTCCTTAGTGATTGACTAGCAAGGTGGTACCTTCAGTTCCAACAATTTGAGATTGTGTACATCCCTCAAAAGGCTGTGAAAGGACAAGTATTAGCAGATTTTTTGGCAGACCATCCTTTACCAAACAATTGGGAATTGACTGATGAGCTTCCCGATGAAGATGTGTTAGCCATCGAGATTCAATCACCATAGAAAGTGTACTTTAATGGGGCTACACATCATGGAGGAGCTGGTGCAGGCACTTCACAAGAAAAAGTCTTACCATTCTCCTTCACATTGAAATAACATTGCTCCAACAATGTCGCAGAATATCAAGCGCTAATACTTGGACTCGAAATGACCATTGACATCAAGCAGTTACAGTTGCAAGTCTTTGGTGACTCTCATTTAGTGATCAAGTAACTTTTGGGGAGCTATGAGGTTAAAAAGCCAAAACTTCATCCCTATCACTGTTATGCCTACAAGTTGATAGGATGGCTCGGAGATGCGACTTTACAACATGTGCCAAGGAAGGAATACAAAACGGCCGATGCCTTAGTTGCTCTAGCCTCCACTTTAACTCTCCCAAAGCAGACACAAATTACTGTCTGTCAAAAATATGTTGTACCACCAAATGAAGATGAATATGAAGTAGAGCATCTCATTGCAGTAACCAAGGTTGATAAAGATGATTGGCGTGAAGCTATAATCAACTACTTTTGTTACGAGATACTCCAAGAAGATATAAGAAGAAGGTCTGACATTTGGCATCGGGCACCTTGTTTTCTCTACTACAAGGACACATTGTACAAGAGATCATTTGAGGTAATACTCTTACGGTATTTGGGGGACGAAGAAGTGGCCTGGGACTTGCAAAGAGCACATTCAGGAGTATGTGGGTCATATCAGTCTGGACCAGAACTCCACTTTCACATAAAAAGAATGAGGTATTATTGGCCAACTATGGTGAAAGACTGCTTAGACTATGCTAGAAGGTGCATGGCTTGCCAATTCCATGCTAATTTCATACATCAACCACCTGAAGTTTTACACCCAACTATTGCATCGTGGCCATTTGATGCTTGGGGATTAGATGTTGTTGGACCACTGCTAAAATCTTCTGGTGGGCACTTATATATCTTGGCTGCGACAGATTACTTCTCAAAATGGGCCGAAGTCGTAGCTCTTATGGAAGTCAAAAAGAAGAATGTCGCGAACTTCATTCGAGTAAACATTGTCTATCGATTTGGCATTCCACGATACATAACAATGGACAATGGCAAGCCATTTGATAACACGTTGATGAATAAGATCTGTGAACTCTTTGTCTTTAAGAAGAAAAAGTCTTCTATGTACAATGCTGCCGCCAATGGTCTAGCTGAGGCATTCAATAAGACTTTGTGCAATTTATTGAAGAAAGTTATCTCTAAGTCCAAGAGATATTGGCACGAAAGAATGGAAGAAGCCTTGTGGGCATATGGGACATACCGTACACCAACTCAAGCAACCCCATACTCACTTGCTTTTGTAGTTGAGGTAGTCCTGCCACTCGAGCGTCAAATACCTTCCTTGAGACTGGCTATCCAAGAAGGGCTCACTGAAGAAGAAAATGCCCGACTACGTCTTGCTGAGTTAGAAGCACTTGATGAAAAGAGATTGGAAGCCCAACAAAACCTTGAATGTTATCAAGCTCGTTTGTCTCGTGTTTTCAACAAAAAGGTTTGTTTGAGGTGTTTTCAAGTTGGAGACAAAGTCCTTGCAGTAAGGAGGCCTATTATCACTTTACGCAAGTCCCGGGGAAAATTTACCTCGAAGTGGGATGGACCATATGTGGTACAAGAATATACTCAAATGGTACTTACAAGCTTGTCGATGCAGACGGAAGAAGGATCGGTCCTACAAATGCAAAATTTCTTAAGAGGTACTATCCTTAAGACAAATGATGCTCCTTGAAGTATGAATGTAAAGCTGCATGATACTCCTGGGCTGCAAGAGTATAAATTGTGTATGGAACCCTAAAAAAATGTATCCGCTAGGTTGAAAATCTCGAAAGAGGCGGCCCGGGCAAAAGTTATGACAAAAAAAAACACTCCCCCAGAAATACGTTATGACTTGATCCTCTTTATTGAGTTACGTAAGCGCTTGGAATTATATTCTAGGTACAGTTACATGAGTGTTGAAACAACTATATGTCCTTACCAGATTCCTTATGGGGGAAAATCCTATGGAATGTGAGCTCATTCAATAACATGCTTGAGGCTTTCAAATTCGATCAAGTTTGTAAGTTGAAATTTTCATATTCCCTAAGTCTCCAAGCTAAAGTCCCCAAGGTCTATAAGTTAGTTCCCAAATTAAGCAAGTGTGCAACTGACGGTCCTCAAGTTCTCAAGTTTTGTATTGATATTCTTTAAATTTATTCGTTTCATAAGTTAAAGAATTAAGTTGCATAAAATTTGCGAAGGCGAATGCACGAACCTCAAAAGAGAAGGGATATTTACTATTTTCATTCTTAGTACCGTTCCAAACATGAATTAAGTTTGAATTATTGAGGCTTGCAGCAAAAAAAAACACGTGAAAAAGTTCAAGTTGGAACTATAAATGTAAGATATGAGACCAAAAAATAGAGAAATTTTATTGCTATAAAATTGTCTAACATATCAATCTAAATCTTGAGAAAATAAAGAAAAGAAGCAAATAAATAAATAAATAAATAAATAAAGCTTAATCTAAGCATAATTTGTAATTGATCAAATCTTGATGACTAGCCTCTAAGCCCTCTCTCCTATGATCCAAGCGAGTCGAATCGTCGGTCATCAAGAAATCCATATTTTCGTAAGAAGACACTTTGTTCTCAACAACTAAGATCTTGGCTTGAACCTCCTCAATTTCCTTCTTGGCAGCACCTATAACAGCCTCAAGTTCCTCTTGCTCTACCTGTAGAGTTGCTAACTTCTTCTTGTCCTTCTTTAGTGACTTCCTCTTAGAAGAAACATGTTTAGTCTTCTCTCCCTCCTCTGCTTTAAATGACTCAAGACCCTCCTTGGCCTTAGAAAGCAACTCCAGCTTCTTGTCCTCATGCACCCTATCTATAAAAGTGGAGCTTTCTTGATCATAGGAGGCAGCAAGCTTAAAGAGAAACTCCACCAAATGCTTCAAGGATAAAAGATCCATGAGATGCGTCTCTCTCATCTCTTGGAGAATCTCCTAAATATCTTCTTTGTAAGATGAAATCGAGTCTAGAGAATTTCTTGAAAGCTTTTTACAAATCTCTTCCTAAAGTCCCAAGATTTACTTCTTTTTGTGAGTCGAACCAACGCTTTTTCCTTCAAAAATAGACTTAGCCCCATCCGGCTTGGAAAGAAGTGGAAAAATGTTACTCGAATCGAGGGTCAACTCTTTTAAAATTTGATCATGAGAAGTGATTGCAATTCTCTATTCTTGCTCAACAACTAAAGTTGACTCTACCTCAGGTTTCGATGTCGAGATGGACTCCACACTAATTTGCGGCCTCTCTTGTAGTAATTCCTTTGGATGCTCAACAATATTCACCTATAAAAGGGGAGGGAAAGAGAATTAGAAAATTAGTTAACCATAAGTTGTTCTTAAAAATTCATTTAAAAGGGATTAGTAGTCAAAGGGAAAACCTTTTCATTCCGAATGGCTAATGTTTTTGGAGGACCATCAATGCCTTACTCCTCCACAATGTCCATCTCAACAGCCTCGGGAGAAATTGGTTCATGTCTCTTTCTCTTCAAAAATTGGTCCCTATTGTTGCTTTTGCTAGTATCTTGGGAGGCTTGCTGTATAGATGGAAGAATTAAGGGGCGTCTCTTTGCAGTGGTAGGAGCACGGGCTACTTATTTCTTAGATCCCTTATAGGACTTGAGCCTCTTACTTTGGAGTTGTGGGGCAAGTAGGGCATCAACTTTTAAGAGCTCCTCTACGACGTCTTGACCTTTGTCCCCTAAAAGAGTGGTGAAGTTTGGCCCAGCCTTTTCTAAAAAAGTATCCATATTATCCTCAAGAAACTTTCCATGTGATCTTTCCCACCAAGATAGGTATCGAGTGGAGTAAAGTCTCTCAGCAGAAGCAACTGCAGGAGGAAATGTCGCTCTTGATATGGTAGTACATGAGATATAGATCCTCCAATACCTAAGCCCCTCCTCAAGAGATTCAGAATGAATATCATGTTCTAGATATCCAGGAGTATCTTGATGAAACCCAAACTGATGACTAAATCGGTGGGGACTGTATGGCTCGATAAGGAAGAAGTCCCCCTTCCTTAAGGTAAGATAATTAAAGCGAAGACTTATAAAATAAGATGAATCCAACTCTGAAGCTTTGTTATCATCAACATAATAAGTTGGGTGAGGCCTAATAAACATAGTCGCAGTCTATACAATGCTTCCACCTCGATGGAATGTGTTTCCAAGTCTCATCTTTGTCAAAATATTTTGCAGTACCCCTGCCAAAAAATATCATCATCTGCGTGAGGGAAGGTCCACCAATAAGAGAATAATGTGTCTTAAGATGATGAGCAAGTCAACCATAAACATAATGGATGGGGAAAGAAACCTTAATATGATCAAATTGTGAAGAGCTTGAAATCTTGTTTAAGCCACAATAGATACTTGCTAAGACGGGGACTGCAAGGCTAACCCTTCGACCACTTGCCGTCAAGCTTTCCATCTTAAAAGTTTCAGGCCGAATAAGATTTTTTCCTTCAGAGGGAAATACGAAGACACATAACCAACATGACAAGAAGGCTGCCAAATAAGTCCCATATTTTTTGTGTTCTGCTCTGAGCATAGCAAATGTCGTCTCTTGAGATCTTAGCCATGTGCTCACCTCCGTTGATATATCACCTGTCGGGTTATGTGTAGATGCTAAGCATTGAACCTTCTTCTCTTTTCTTGGGGGAACTAGCTCATACTTAATGTCTTGTTTACACCAAAATTGTATCCAGTCACTAAAAGAGATCCCCGAGCTATCACCCTTCCTCTCCCTAAGATGATGGGAGGCAACAAATAAATACTCACAAGTTTGAGAAAGAATTCTATTATTTTTCACATCATGACCTGTAAGCTCTTTGGCATTAGGTATCACCTCTTCATAAGGACACCCACTGATCGGTAGGGTGCCAAGAATATAAAAGTCCCAAAGAGATATGAATGCTTCTCTGAGAAACGTAAGAAGTGTGTTTGTTTGGGGACACCAAGCCTCACAAAAGGCCTGCACAATATTGGAATTCCGATCATAAGTAAAAAGAGAGGCAACTACAGTATTTCGGAGGTTAGCATTGTTCAAGCTCTGCCCATTTTTGCTAAGGACATCCTCTGTCAATTTCCAATATCCAGGGATGCAATGATATTCACCCTCGAAAAAAATTTCATCTCCCCAATGTAATACTTCTTGGATCATGCGACATCCTAAATTTGGATGAGTGCTCGTAAGATTGGTGCCATGAAAATTTGGTGTCTCGAGATACTACACCTTGAAGCTTTGTTAGATTTATGGTCACATTCAAAGGTCCAATCCGCCTTATGAAATGTGTTTCTCAATTGTGGTCATGCATCAGCATAACGACCAACTAGAGGATCTCAAACTAAAAGCTTGGTCTCTACCTTGCTATCTTATGATCCAATTATGAGGTATTTGAGTCCAGAAGTTGAGCAAGTGCAATCCTTGAAAAAGACCATTGTTGAGGTTGCATAAAAATAAAAGTGCCACCCTTCATCAATGACAAGACGCAAGGAAAAAATGGGGGACAAGAATTAAAATAAAAGAATATGGCTAGTTGGGGCTCCTATATGTTCAAATATTGGGAGCTTTGTAAAGCCTCATATTGTTGGTTTCCTATGTTTAAATATTTAGAATAGCGAAAAGCCTCATATTGTTGGTTCCCTATGTTTAAACATTTAGAACAGCGAAAAGCCTCGCATGGTTGGTTCCTTATGTTGAAACATTTAGAACAACGAAAAGCGTCGTATTGTTGGTCCCCTGTGTTTAAACATTTAGGATAGCGGAAAGTCCCGTCTTGCTAGTTCCCTATGTTTAAACATTTAGAACAACGGAAAGCCTCGTGTTGTTGGTTCCCCTATGTTTAAACATTTAGAACAACGAAAAGCTTTGTCTTGTTGGTTCCCTATGTTTAAATATTTAGAATAGCGGAAAGCCTCATGTTGTTAGTTCCCTATGTTTAAATATATAGAACGGCGAAAAGCCTCATATTGTTGGTCCCCTATGTTTAAACATTTAGAACAACGTAAAGCCTCGTATTGTTGGTTCCCTATGTTTAAACATTTAGAACAACGTAAAGCATGTTTTGTTAGTCCCCTACGTTTAAACATTTAGAACAGTGTAAAGCATCAAATTGATGATCTCAAAGTAGAGACATAGAACATATCTCTTCGCACCTTGAGATCGAACTCTTGTGTCATAGATCCACAAAGCACAAATATCAGTCCCTTTGCCTACGAGAAAAAAAGGGAAGAAGAAGAAAGTCATACCTTAACAAAGATACTTGAGGTTAGACTTCAACTTTGATTGAAAAATATGAAGAAGCATACCCCTATTTATAGGGTGTTGTCCATAAAGAAAAAAGAAAAAAATAGGTAAGCATGAAAAAAATGTAAAAAAAGGAAAGAAAGAAAGAAAGAGAGAAACGAAGGAAAAAAAAAGAAAAGAGGAGCTCGTTGTACAAGACCAAGAAAAAGAAAAAAAAAGAAAGGAAGAAAAAAAAAGAAAGAGAAA
>JAABOM020000002.1:13473168-13506222 GCA_011800125.2 Solanum clarkiae
AGTTTCTCACGAATCGCCTCGTTCCTAACCTTGTCACTCCTGGTGTGGCCACACATCCATCTTAACATCCTCATCTCCGCGACATGCATTTTCTGAACGTGTATATTTTTGATTAGCCAGCACTCCACCCCATACAGTAATGCTGGTCTAACCACCACTCTGTAGAGCTGCCCTTTAAGTTTGGGTGGTATCTTTTTGTCACATAATACTCCTGAGGCCAGTCTCCATTTGATCCAAAAATAATTACTTTGATTTTCTGCATTTCCAAATACTTTGTAGTGGAAGTGGAAGAATTATTGATAATGAGTTCCATGAAGTTTGAAAATGATAGATTTCGCAGGTACAACAACTTCAATATCTGGAAGATCTAGATGATGGTGTTATTGTAGAGGAAAGGTTCAATACATGCTATTAATGAAAAGCACCCCAATGACACATCAGAGTTTTACAAGGAGAAGATTGAAAGATATGCATTAAGTGTAATACAACTGTCCCTTGCACCTAACATGCTTTGTGAAGTGAGCACAAGTACTAAGGAGATGACCAAACAATTATAGCAAAAGTTGGAAGGGATTTACCAAGACTGATTAGTGATATGCTTTGACTCTGAGAATGAGAGTTGCCGTCAATCTTAGGACTTGTCATCAGATAACAAAGTGGAGTTCTCCTGCTAGTTGCTCTGCTCCTTATCCCTTTGTGGAGACTTTCTTATGCTAGTAATTGTGAATGAGAAAGTAGGAGGCGGCAACTAAAGATTTTCATATACCCATATTTTAATAGGTTCTGGTTTGTTACAATGATGTCTTCACACATTTAAGATGGAGTCTAGAACTTTATTACAAGAACATCTAGATGCATTCAATAAACTTGTGATGGACTTATTAACTATCAGAATAAAAAAGGAATATGAGATGCCTGCATGTGCTTTCCTATTTTCGTTGACTTCAAAATATCATGATACTGAGAATTCGATGATGTATAGAAAGGAGACTATCTTTTTTGAGCACGTTTGGTAAGCACTTAACCCTTGTGATGTGTGGAGGCATTTTGAAAGAGACAAAGATGATGAAGCTAGTGCGATTTTTGTGAGAGACAGTACTAGCCAACAGGGAGTGGAGCAAACCAAAACACACATAAAAGTATCATGAGAAAAAGAAGAATGCCGAGTGTTGGGGCTGTCACAAGAAGGGGCATTTTGAACGAGATTGAGGTATGTCAAAGTCCAAAGAAAAGGCGAGTGCATCCGTTGTTAAGCGGCTACACGATTATGATGATGAATCTATACTAACAACATCATGCAATAATGGAATCTATGACAACAAATGGGTGTTAGACTCTCATTGTACTTTGCATTCGACATTCCGAAGAGATTGGTTCAACAACTATGAGATAAGTGGAGGAACCATAATAATGGGCAATAATGCAACTTGTAATGTAGTTGGCATTGGTTAAGTTTTGGTATGCTTCCATGATGGGGTTGTGAGGATTAATACATAAGTCTATCAAGTTCTTGATCAAAAGAAAAATTTGATCTCCCTAGGTACTCCGGATAAACAAGGATACAATTACATGAGTGAAGAAGGAATCGTGAAAGTGATTTTGACCACTAACATATAAATAAATAGTGAAGCCTAATATGTAATTTTAACAACTAATAGTTTTTATTAAAATATTTAAAAAAATCAATAAATAAATAGTGAAGCGATCAACCCTTTTCTTTTTCTTCTCCGCGCACGCAACAGAGACAACATATTAGGGAAGATTTTTTTCTTCTTTCCTCCCTTTTTTGGGATGAAAACATGCGACTCATCAAGGCTATTCAGAGAAATTCATACGTAGAATCAACTTAATCTTTCCACTATGGTGGGTGATAAAGTGCAGGTAGTTTCTTGTTATTGTGTATCCGTATTAGTTGAAAACAAATTTACCAAAATTTTCACCAATGAAGTTTTAAGAATGAGATTAGGAATACCGTTACCTTTAATTTATAGTTTAAGGGTTAAATCTAAACATGAAGGTTAGGGATATGGAGACTTGAGTTTGACCAACATAATTATATTGACAATCAATATTTTTCATTGATTGAGGCAAGTGGAGGTTGTTTTGGTGGGTATTTTACGCATGCAAGGTTATGGAACTTATCATTAATAAGGTATGTGAGTTTTTAAGCTTTAGTTCTTGCTTTTCAAATATGCTTTGAAAAAGTATATTTTCTTTGCCTAGTGCACGTGTTGGGACAAGCATGTGCTCGATAGAGTTGGTGTTCTTTAATCAGCCTAAGATATGCTATTTTGAAAAGAATATCTAATATTTTTATAACTTATATGTGGTGTGATGTTGGATGACTCTCTTTATTACTGTGATGTGGTCACTAGGGGAACACATAGTTGTCGTAATATGTTAGGAGCATACCTACGGTACCGTAATTTGTTAGGATCTTTGCACACATCGCCTTAGTATACATTTAGAGCATTATACATGCTATCATGGACTTATTGGAGTGATGGGTTGATCTCCTTCGCTGCCGTTTATGATAAGTTTTGAGTATGGATTGAATTGAGACATATAGTGACTTTTTTGACATTTGTTTGAACTTATTGAGCTATTATTCTGAAGTATATTCTTGTGTATATTATTTATGTATATATGTTGTGTACATATATTTTATAACTCTTGTTCCAGGTTTATTAAAGTAGTGAGTCAAGGATCTTACTAGGTTATATTTATATATAGTTCACTCCTTACTTTTATGTCAACGTAGATACTATTGTGGAGGGTGAGACTTGTGGCTGACGAGTTCATTCCCATGGATTCTATTGCTGAGGTGAGCCTTCAAACTATTCTTATAATCTGCTATTTTATCTCTATCTATTATAGCTTAGGTTTTTTACTTCTCTTAGGGTTTGCATGCCCGACAGTTGTATTCATACCACTCTATTAGATGTTCCATGATCCTATTGTGGGATTTGGACTAGATATATTTTTGTTAAGTGAACTTTTTCTTTCGTAACTTGATACACGATTTTGGTCTGATAGTTATTTTATTTTTATGAGTACTGGTGAGTTTTGGAATTGCATATATTGCATTTTAATGCTTAGGTAATTTGGATATGTGTATGAATGGATTGGTTCTCCGGATTGATGATCATAACAGGTGCCAGTCACATTTAGGGGATATTTTGGAATATGACAATTATAACAGAAAGACAAAATAGGCTGAAAATCATATCTCTAAACATATGAACCGTAAAAACACATATTATGTGTTTGCAACAAATTTTAAAGTGATAGAAGATAAATTGTGATCAACAATAAAAACTGTAGAAACATAATTTTATTCATAAACGATGTGGGTACAAATTTGTTCCTCCCTTGAGTCTTCTATCTTGAGATTTCTCAATGATTCGAGGGTCATTACGAAAGTGCAAGAGGGATTGAATTGAATTTTATTCACTTTTCATGTAAAACTGTTTGGCAGTTAGTCAGCTAACTTAAGTTATAGTTGACTAAAAATAGTAAGACAGTTTGCAGAAATTAAAAAGAGTAAAAGGAAGTTCAACACTAGATATTTATACTGGTTTGGATTCAATATGAATCCTACGTCCAGTCCCCTTGGGTTGCAAAAAAATCTTTTCAAGCCATTGAAAGTGGTTGTTACAATAAATTTAACACTTATTCTACTACTCTCAATATTTGTCTTATTTTCTTTTTCTTTTGATGCAATTCTCTCTTTCAAAGTTTTCTTCTTTTCTCTCTCTTTTTCTTTTTTAATCCTTTCTTAAAGATTCCAAAGATGGTCTTGAAGGCAGTAGGCTTGTATACTTTGAGATGTCCTGGATGCCTTATTTTATGTAGAAGAGATAGCATCACAAGGGAGTTGATCCTTGGATTGGGGCAGTGATAAATCATCTTTCCATGAATATGGTTGAAGGGTTTGATAAAAATCCTTCCTGATCTTTGAGACTGCTTATCCGCTTGTAACTTGATTTCTTCTTGCTTTGCTAACTCCTTCCTGATTGAGATCATTGATTGATTCTTGATTGGATCTTGATTTTTTCTCAATCTCTTCAAAATTTTCTTTCTATACCATAGTCATCAGATCCGGACTGATCTGTTATTACTTGTTGGCATTGTTGTCGACTTCCCTGTTATTTAAAGTCGACTTCTAGATGCTCCCCTTGAGTTAATACTGTTCTGTGGTTTTAGCGTATAGTTGAATTTCGAGTTGTTGCTTCCCCTAAGTTATATCTATTTCTCCCTTTTTGACATCAACAAAAAGCAAAGGGTACAGACAGCAAATAACAAGTTAGGGAAATAGAGCATAATATATAGATACTAGTATTTAAAGTCACATAGACAGTCCACATAGCAGAGAATTCAAAAATAACAAAAGAACATGATATGCATATTTAGCAACGAGGGCATAAAAAGTACGAGATAGTGTTGACGGTAGCGGTCTTCAAATTTTCAAACAGAGTGGTCCGAGTAGCGGACATGGCATTAGTGTTGTTCTGAATCTTTTGAGCGACCTTGACGGCTTCTTCGACAATTTAAATAAGTTGCAACCAAATTTTCCAACATTAGTTCTGGACTCCCTAGTGGTGGGCTTGATCTTTTCCAAAGTATCTGTCACTATGTCAAACTTGTAGTGGGATGACATGAGAAGATCCTAAAGGTTCTCGAACTTCACTTCCATGCTGGAGATTTTGTTCAGAAGATCTTCAACAATCTTGGAGTCAGGGAGGATAGGAGAGATGGGATTTTGCGAAGGGATATCACTAGGGGAATCACAAACGGGCCTAGAGGGAGGTTGAGATTTGAGAACCCAGGAGTCATTTGAGAGAGAGTATCCTATGCTGCTGAAAGCCCTGGAGTTGTAACGTTGTTTGACAGAGAAGGGAGGAATGTCAGATAGGCACACATTGTTTACCTCTAGAATGCACGAAATAATCATGCCATAAGGAAGACTTTGAGAGTCAAGATTAGAGTAGGCCATGTGACTGATGATGTAGGAAGAGAGCTTGATCCTTTTCTTTGATATAAGACAATAGGTGAAAAAGGTACCTCGAACGGACAAAGTAGAGAGAGAGCCTGCACAAGGAAGAAGGGTGGTCACCGCAATGTAGGAGAGAACCCTAGCCTTAAAAGACAAGTCCTTGGGGCCTAAGTTGGAAAGGCAAGTGCCAGAGGGAGAGGAGATGAAAGCCTTCTTGGCATCTTCTAAGGAGACTTCAAAATCAGAGGGACAAGAATTTTTTATAGGCGAAGAAAACTCAGAACTGTGAATGTCAAAGATTTCATCGAAAAGTCAGAGTCAAGAAAAATTCTTTTGCCAAGGACGAGGATTTCGATCCACCTGGATTAAAAGATCTTAGATTTGCATCAAACAGCCTTACAAGAGGTTCATAGACATCCTTGGGAGAAGAAGAAAAAATTTAGCCCATCCTTCATAATTTAAGAATTCCTTGATAGGATAGTGAATGGAGAGGAGATGGACCAAATCCACTATGTGCCCATGCACAATAGTCTTGCCTTTAAGATTTTCAAAGGGAGATTTATCGGAGGGATTCCAAAAATCTACTTTGGTATCTAGAGTGCTCTCAAAATCGAACATGCATTTATTCTTCAAATCTCCATGAGGATGATGAGGAGCAGAGCGCTTGAGAGAAGAGAGAGGGGAATTGGAAGAGATGGGAGAGGATAGAAAGGAGGAATTTTCAAAGTCAACAACAACTGGGGAATGGGCAATGCCCTTTCCTTTGTTTTTGGTGCTCTTTCGAGGAGGCATGGGGAAGATGAAAGTATGGAGAAAATAAAGAGTTGGAGGAGTTTAAAGAGGGGAAGAGGGAATGTGAAATGTAAAGAAAGTGAAAGGTGAAAAGATAAGGCGGGAAGAATAGGAGAAAAGGGGGACTGACACGCAAGGAAATACATGCCATCAACTGTCAAAATAGTGTAAAAGCATTTAATGCAAGTAATAATGATGGTACACGTATTTAAAGAGAATGAATTAGTGAAACTTTTAAAATGATACACATAATTAATTAAGAGCAGGGAACAAATTTGAAATGATTTTGGAACAATATTTAAGGAGTCTTTAAGGTAACAGAATCTTTCTTCAAGAAGGGGCTTTGTAAAAATATCTATAATCTAATTTTTTGTATTAACAAAAACAATTTCAATATCTCCATTTAAAATGTGATACCTTATAAAATGATGTTTTAACGTCTATGTGCTTGGCCCTAGAATGATGCATAAGATTTTTTGAAAGACAGATAGCACAAGAGTTATCACAAAAATTTTGGGCAGGCATAGGAAAAAAATCATAATCAACTAATCGATGAATCATCCAGAGAATTTGAGTACTACATGAACCTTTTACTACATATTCAGCTTCGGTGCTGGAGATTGATACACAATTATTGACAACATCCACTAGTGCTTTTTTGATCTACTTTATCACATGCATAGTCTGCATCTAAAATTCAGAAAGATTAAAAGAAGACAACTTTTTTTATACCAATGACCATAGGAAGTAGTTCCCACTAAATAGCGAATAATTTTTTTACTGCAGTTAAATGGGATTCCTTAGGGGCCATTTGAATTCTATAACATTTGCAGATACTAAACATAATATTAGGTCAACTCATAGTGAGATAAAGAAGAGATCCAATCATACCTCTATATTTGGATTCATCAATATTCTTACCAGTTGGATCAAGATCCAAGTTGCATAATGGACTCATGGGAGTACTGATAGGCTTTGCATTTTCCATTACAAAGTTTTTGGATTAATTCCTTAGCATATTTACTTTGGAAAATGAAGATGTATTTATCAAATTGGAAGATTTGCAGTCCCAAAAAGAATGTTAACTCACCCATTAGGCTCATTTCAAAGTCACTTTGCATGAGATTGGCAAACTCCTTGCACAGATCATCATTATTACTTCAAAAAATAATCGTTGACATAAATTTGAATAATAATATTATCATAAGAGAATCATTTATAAAGAGGGTAGTATCAATGCTCCCTCGAAAAAAACCATGGTTTACTAAAAACTAACCTAAATGATCATACCAAGGTCTAGGAGCTTGTTTAAGTCCATATAAAGCTTTAGAAAGTTTAAAAACAAGGTGAGAAAATTCAGGATGTTCAAAACCTGGAGGTTGTTTTACAAAAACTTCTTCTTCTATAAAACCGTTTAAAAAGCTCTTTTGACATCCATTTGAAATAGTTTAAAACCTTTAAAAAGCAACATATACTAAGAGAATACGAATAGATTCTAACCTTTAAACAGGAGTGAAAGTCTCATCATAGTCGACTCCCTCCTGCTGAGTGTACCCTTGGGCTACCAGTCTTGCCTTGTTCATGATCACTGTTCCATCTTTATTCAACTTGTTTCTAAAAACCTACTTCATTCCGATGATGGAAGTAATTTCATGTTTGTGAACCAAGGTTCAGACTTGATTCTTCTCAAACTTATCGAGTTCTTCTTTCATTGCTTTAACCCATTCAGTGTCTTTCAGTGCTTCTTCCACCTTCTTGGGTTCGAGTTTGGAAATGAGTGTTATATTTTCACTTTTCTTGCTTGAACCTTTGGTTCTCATTTCATCATTTATGTTCCCAATGATGAATTTCTTTGGGTAATCAGGTTCATTTCTCCATTTATTTGGAAATGTTTCTGTTGTCAGCTGAATTTCATTTCCAGTAGTTGACTAGTCTATTTCTATAACTTCCTTAGATGAGATAACTACACTTTGTGAGTTAATAACTTCTTCATCATTAGAGCTACATCTTTTCTCCGAGCATTGATTAGATTATTCAAAAACAGTATGAATCGACTCTTCTATAAAGGATGTACGCTTATTAAAAATTCTATAAGATCTACTAGAATTTGAGTAACCAAGAAAGATACCTTCATCACTGCGTGGATCAAATTTACTAAAGTTTTCCTTACCGTTGTTGTGGATAAAACATTTGCAGCCAAAGGGATGGAAGTAACCAATGTTTAGTTTCTTCCCGTTCCATAATTCATATGGAATTTTCTTTAGAATGGGCTAATGAGGCACCTGTTGAGAATTTGACATGCTGTTCTTACTACTTCAGCCTAGAAATGATGAGGGAGGTCATGCTCACATATCATGGTTCGGGCTATGTCTTGCAGAATCCGATTCTTTCTCTCAACAATTCCATTTTGTTGAGGGGTTCGTGGAGTTGAGAAGTTGTGATCATATCCTTCTTCATTTCTGAAATTATCAAAATCTTTTCTTTCAAATTCTCCTTCGTGATCACTTCTAATAGAGGTAATATAGTATCCCTTTTCTCTTCGAACTTTCTTACCAAAAAAACTCAAAATTCGTAAGGTATCATCTTTGTTAGCCAATAACCTTACCCAAATAAAACGAGAATAATTATCAACAATAACAAAAGTGTACCTTTTTCCTCCAATGTAGCAGTTGTAGTGGGACTAAAAAGATCCATGTGAGGAGCCGCACGGGTTTTGTGGTAGAAACAATATCTTTAGATAGAAATGTATTTCTAATTTGTTTATCTAGTTGACATGTCTCACAGATATGATCCTTGGTGTAGTCATCTTTGGTAGACCAATAACCAGATCAAGTCAAGCAAGTTTTTCAATGAGCCTCATGCTAGCATGACCCAATTTCCTGTGTCAGATCCATGGATCATCAGACATAGAAGCTAGACAAAGGTGTTTAGTTGGTCCTTTGACAGAATCAAGGATAGACACATTTTTATCTCTGTTCCTTTCCAGTGTTGTCCTCAATAATGCATCCATTCTTTTTGCATCTTATGTCCAAATTAGTGTCACATAGTTGACTGATACTCAACAAGTTGAATTTTAACCCTTTCACAAGGTAAACGTTTGTGATGTCACATGTCTCATTGAATAAGATAGTACCAATACCAATTTTAGTTCCAATGGAGTTTTCTCCAAAGCGAATTTTTTCACCCTTATAATCTGTAACAGATTTGAGCAGTGATTTGTTGCCAGTCATGTGATTTCAATACGCACTGTCAAGATACCATTTTCTTTTAGATCTAGTGCGGTGTTCCTCTAAAACAAGATCAATTTTGAATTTTAAGTACCCAAATATTTTTTAGTCATTTCTAGTTATCAGTACCTTTAACTTTTCAAACCATGTTAGATTGCTTTGAGTGACAAAATCAGCATCTAGAATGGGTGTGACCGGATTTTCCACAATAATCACAAGATATTTTACTAGACTGATCAGAACTAGAAAGACTAAAAAATTCTCTTTGTGAATTAGCCCTATTGAGAGATCTGTTGGGGCTAAAATATTTTTGAACATTTTTCAAACGATTTTTGAGATCAAAATTTTCTTCATCTAGTAAATCTTTCAACAACACAAACTTCAAGCTTGATTTCTAAAGCATTTTTTCCATCTTGAATGGATCTAAGATTTTTAAAGGATTTTTTTAAGTCTATAATGGCTCATCTGGAAGAGCTCTCAACTCAAGGCAATTTTTGCAAAAAGTCATTATTTACCTGGCTAGTTTCACCTATTGCCATGAAGTAGACATTTGCATTGTCTTCTTGATCATATTCAGATGTATCTTTATCACTCCACGTGCTAAATGCTTTGTTTTTGAATTGTCTTTGAGGGTGTCATCTTTTGGCTTCAGGACATTCACTTGCAATGTTTCCAAACTTACCATATTCATAGCACTTGCCATCATTCCTGTTATAGTTAGTAATTTGCTTTCTTCTAGGATAGTTTTGGTTACCTCTCCCTTGGTTTTTGTTGCGCCTGAAGGTTTCTATCACTAATTTTGTAATCAGTGTAATTTCATCCTTATTTAGATCTTCTTCATCATCTTGATTTTCATCAGTGGCTTTAAATGCAATAGATTTTTTTCTTGTCATCCTCCTTCCCCTTTTTATTTGAGCATGGTTTCTCAAAAGCAACATGATCACCTCTGACTTCATTGTAAATAAGGCTTTTTAGATCCACGATTTCAAGAGCCACTACTTTAGCATGCCAATAAGGGGGGTAGAATTCTGAAGATCCTTCTGATGTGCTCAATGGGAGGATATCCTTTGGTGCGGCTTTGAGTTCACTAATGATCTTTCTGAGGTGAGCAAACACATTTTCAACTGATTCACCTTCCTTCATTTGAAATAGCTCATATTAATAAACTAGTAGACTAACAATTGTTTCCTTGACTTTGTCAGTTCCTTCATAAGTGAATATCAGTTTGTCCCACATTTCCTTGGCAGTTTCACAACTAGAGAATTTTTCATACTTGTCCCACATTTCCTTGGCAGTTTCACAACTAGAGAATTTTTCATACTTGTCTCTACTGATAGCATTGTAGAGAACATTCTTTGCCCTAGAATTTATTTGAATAACTTTCATTTTCTCATTTGTGTAGTTCTCCATGCTTAGTATGATTAGTGCTTGGCTTCTTCCAGTGCTTGATTGACCTTCAGTTGTTGGTTTCGCCACAGGAATGAGAATGTCACCTAGTTTGACAATTCTCTAGACCTTCACATCATAGGACTTTATAAATGTTTTCATTCTTATTTTCCAACGAGAGAAGTGTTTTCTATTGAAGTAGGGAGGTCTAGTTTGAAAAGTTCCCTCTTGAACAAGGCACAAATTCTTTGATGTTAATTTTCCATGATCTTTTCTCACCTATGGTTAGACAGAAAAATAGAGTGAGACCAGAATTTGATACCAATTGAAAGTGCAAGAGGGAGGGGGCGAATTTTCTTCCCTTATTATGGAAAACTATTTGGCAGTTCGTCAACTAACTTAAGTGATAGTAGACTCAAAACAGTAAGACAGTTTGCAAAAATTAAAAAGCTTCAAAGGAAGTCGTAACACCCTTCATGTGCTTCGGGATGTCCTATAAGTGAATTTCTTGAATATCTCAAAATTAGAGAATGATTTCAAAAATTCGACTTCATATTCTTTTTCATGGGGAAAAATTGTGTAGGAGAAGAGAAACCCTTCATTTTCAGCAGCCCCATAGCGAAGAATAATTTTCACAATGGGAAGCTAAAATAGTGATAATCTGTGACAGAGCCGCGTCGCGCGTCTGACGCGGCAAAGTACAACTTTCCCTCGTTCTTCCTATTTCGTTCAAGGGAATTTGGGTAATAACCCAATGCCCATTTAGACGTGAAATCCTTCATCCTTATCCATTTTCAATTCTAAATCCTCAAAACCCTCTCAAATTCCATCCAAAACATCACCCAATCCCCATTCAATTTCAAAAATCTCTAGAGTGTATTTGGAATTTTAAGAACCCAAGTCAAGCTTAAAGTCTTCCCCAAATCTTTGATCAAGAATTCCAAGGTTTAGATATGTGGTTTTGATTATGGGAAACTTCTTTCCCACAAGTCCAACTATTCCTCTTCTCCTACTATATGAAATTTATGAATCTTTATGGATATTTCATGAACTCTTGAATATGGTATTACTACTATGCTATCTATTATGGTTTATAATTGTAAATTATATTGAATTAAAATATTATGTGATATTTATGGATTTATGGATTATTTTAGGGGTATTTATGAACTCTTGTTTATGATAATATTATTATGCATTATATAGATGTCCTCTATATTGATTTTACAAAAAAATGATGTTTTGTGCCAAAATATTATTGGGGTTTGATATTATGATGGATTTCATGATATTCAAGTCATGTTCTCTATGATGCTATGAAAAGCTGTGAAGGAACTTATGTATTTAGTTGGTTTTCATGATATTTAAAATAAAGGTTTTTACTTGATAAGACAGATTTCATGCTCCCATGTCCATATTTTGAAAGATGATTATATTATCATGATGGGTTGACTAAGAATGATTTAAACTAATTATTTTCTCTATATATCTTGAAGTATGATACTTTCACATTCATGCATCACGTGTCTCATGGCATATTAATATATTGTTCTCTTGGTATATTACCCTTTCTATATATGTGCTCTTGTCATCTACATTGAATGCAGGTTTGATAAGTAATATGCATTTCATGCACTCATACTTAGTACATCCAAGTGTAATAACACATACTTTTGCCTATATGATCTAACCATGTAGGGATCGAAGAGTACGTTCATCCTCCGTACGATGTCTAGCTTGGATCTTGAGAATGGCTTATTGTGGTGAGTCCTATCTTCCATGGACAACCGACCTTTACTGTACCTATGGTGCATGGTTTATATTATTTACTTTGAGGGTGAGCCCAGGACATGTCTTGGCCCCCGTCCTATCTTATGATTAGAGGCTTTTTCAGACATCTTGTAGACCTCCTTATGCTTATGTGCTAAGTGTTGTATTTGGAGAATTATGTTATAGATATGGCTATGTCATTATGGTTTGATTATGAGCTTACATTACGGATTCATGTTATGTTGTAAAAGATCCTAAGTCCTGTATTTCCCCCCATAGAGTGAGTCGTACTTACCCGCCCCTTAGTCCTATATACTATGTGCTATGTGAATCCATGTTAATCATTATTCCCCATGATATCCCCATAGCGTGAGTCCTACTTTCCTATCCCTTAGAATTATTTTTTGATAATTCATATGCACTTCCTAACTGATGATGTATGAATGAATGTTACTAGGCTTCTTTGGGGACTCTCAAGTTCCTATTTGCCATGTCACTCCTAGACCCTAGGTCTGGGTCGTGACAAGCTTGATATCAAAGCACTAGGTTGTTAATGAACCTCAAAGTCCAAGATGCCGAGTCAAGTAGAGTCCTATTCATGGGTTTGAAGTGTACCATGCCTATGAGTCGGAGGCTATGATGATGTTCTAGGAATTATCTCACTTGTTTATGTCTTATGTCATGCTATGGATCATATGTTTGGTTTCCTTATCTTGATGGTGTCCTTGCTCCATTACAAAGATGCCTCGAGAAAGAGCTCCCCTACAAAGATCGGCCCTGACTAATGGTCAAACACCTCAAGGGCCTATAGAAGAGCCTATCTCTTATGGTGAATTACGTATGACCTTTTCCATGCTTGCCCAGGTGGTGACTTCTCAGACTGGGCTGGCTAATCTTCCTTGGGATCCCGCTCCGGCTTCTAGGGTAAGAGATTTCACCTGGATGAATCCTCTAGAGTTCTATAAGTCATAAGTGGATGAGGATGCTCGAGAGTTCATTGATGAGCTCACCAAGGTGTTGAATGTTATGGGTGTCACTTTTGAGGAGAAGGCTGAGTTGGTTGCTTATCAGTTGAAAGATGTGGCTCAAGTTTGGTACACCCAATGGTCGATGGAGAGAGTTTGTGGTAATGTTGTTAATTATGAGGAGTTCAAGTTTGCCTTTTTATATCATTCGACATGAGCTTAGGGAAGCCAAGATGACTGAGTTTGTCAACCTTAAACAAGGTGGTATGAGTGTGAGGGATTATGCCCTCAAGTTCACCAAGCTCCCCAAGTATGCTCCTACACTTGTGGCTGACCCTCGTGCAAGAATGCACAAGTTCATTTCTTATATCTCTAACTTGATTGTGAAAGAGTGTCGTATTTTGATGATGATTCGGGGTATGTCCATATCTGGACTCATGGTATATGTGAAGAAAATTGTAGGGGAGAAACTCAAGTAGAAGAGGGCACATGATCTTAAGAGATCCTGTTATGATGGTGGGTTCTCCAACTTCAGTGGTAGTGGTTTTGGTCGCTTCCAACAGGGTCAAGGTTCTAATGCTTGAGTTGCTACTGCTAGGGTGCCTCCTCCTAGGGCACCAGTTAGTGGTGGAACATGACCTCTATGATGCGACTAGTATGGGAGAAATGGCCCCATAAGGTGCTTATGGGGTTCAGGTGCTTGCTTGGGTTGTAGAGAGATTGGCACAGGCTTCTTAATTGTCCAAAGGCACCAAGTAAGGGTCAAATTGCCCAAGGTAATCCAGCCAACCAAGAGTTCAACCAGGTGGTGCCCCTAGAAACAATAGGTTCTATGCTTTGCATGCTTCGTATGCTTGATAGGAGGTGGATGAAGCCCCAGAAGTTATGATGGGTATGTTAAAATCATTGATTTTGATGTTTATGCTTTGCTTGATCCGGGTGCAAATTTGTCTTTTGTGACTGCTTAGTTGGCTATTAAGTTTGGTTTGAGTCCCAAAATTTTGAGGGACCCTTTTTCAGTTTATACCCCCATGGGTGAATCTGTTGTTGTTCATAGAGTTTATCAGGGTTAACCTATTTTTGTTTTGCATAAAGTCTTCCCGTGTGATCATGTGGAACTTGAGATGTTTGATTTTGATATGATTCTTTTGATGGATTGGTTGCGCGCATCATATACCACTATAGATTGTAGAACTCGGAAGGTCAAGTTCCAACTTCTGGATGAACCCGTTCTTGAGTGGAAGGGTAGTGACTCCACTATTAATGGTCTGTTTATTTCCTACCATAAGGACTGGAAGATGATCTTTAAGGGACGTGTTTATCATATTGTGAGGGTCAAGGATATGGAGTGCGAGTTACCTACTCTTGAGTCGATCCTGGTGGTAAATGAGTTTCTGGATGTGTTGTGTGTAGCCTTGCCCAATATTCCTCCCAAAAGGGTAGTAGACTTTGGCATAGATCTACTCCCGGATATTCAACCTATCTTTATTCCTCCTTACCATATGGCACCGGCTGAGTTGAAGGAGTTAAAGAATCAGTTGAAGAATTTGTTTGAGAAAGGTTTCATTAGGCCAAGTATATCTCCTTGGGGTGCTTCGGTGTTATTTGTAAGCAAGAAAGATGGATCTCCTCGGATGTGCATTGATTATTGGCAATTGATAAAGGTGAACATCAAGAATAAGTATTTGTTGCCTAGAATGTATAACTTGTTTGATCAACTTCAAGGGGCTACCCACTTCTCGAAGATTAATTTCTGCTCTCATTAAGATCAGTTGAATGTTAGGGAGTGTGATATTCCCAAGATGGCATTTCGAATTAGATATGTTCACCTTGAAATTGTGGTGATGTCATTTTAACTAATGCTCCGACCATATTTATAGATTTTATGAATGGATGTTCAACCCGATTCATGATAGATTAGTGGTTGTCTTCATCGATGATATTCTCATTTACTCCCAAAGTGAGAAAGAACATATAGATCATTTGAGGTTGGTTCTTCAAACCTTGAGGGATAATAAGTTGTATGTTAAGTTTAGAAAATGTGAGTTTTGGTAGGGAGAAGTAGCTTTTCTTGGTCATGTGGTATCTAGTGATGTTATTAAGATTGACCCGAAGAAGACCGAGGTTGTAAAGAATTGGCCTAAATCATTGAATCCTTTAAATATTTGGAGTTTTCTTGGGTTAGCTTGCTACTATCAAAGATTTTTTGAAGGATTCTCATCTATTGCATCTCCATTGACTAGTTGACCCAAAAGAAGGTTAAGTTGTGTGGTCGGATGAATGTGATAAGAGTTTTCAGACCTTGAAGTATCGACTCACATCTGCTCCTGTTTTGACCTTACCAAATGGCTGGATAGTTTTGTGGTATATTGTGATGTATCTCAGATTGGGTTTGGGTTGTGTATTTATGTAACACAGTAAGGTGACAGCTTATGCATTAAGGCAATTGAAAGTGCATGAGAGTAATTACCTGACTCATGATCTTGAATTAGCGATAGTGGTGTTTGCTTTGAAAATTTCGAGACACTAGTTGTATAGGGTGCATATTGATGTTTCCATCGATCACAAGAGTTTTCAATATGTGTTCACTCATAGGGATATTAACTTGAGGTAAAGGAGATGGTTAGAGCTCCTTAAGGACTATGACATAAAGGTACAATATCATCCCGGCAACGCAACTTTTTTAGTCGATGCTCTTAGTAGGCTATCCATGGGAAGTGTGGCTCATGTTGATGTAGGGAAGAAAAAGTAAGCAAGAAATGTTCACCGTTGGGCTAGGTTGGATGTTAGGTTGATGACTCTAGTGATGGTGGTATTCATGTTCAAAATTGGGCCAAATCATCGGTTATTGTCAATGTAAAGGCTAAGCAAGATTTAGATTCGTCATTGGCTGAGTTGAAGAAATTGGTCACCAAAAAGAAGATAGCGGTTTTCTCCCAAGAGGGAGATGGTGTACTTCGGTATCATGATTATTATATGTTCCAGACGTGGATGATCTTAGGAAGGTGACCATGAGTGAAGCCCATAACTCCTATTATTCTATTCATATGGGATATACTAAGATGTATTGGGATTTAAGGGAGGTGTTTTGGTGGCATGGTATGAAGAAGGGTATAACCAAGTTCTTATCCGAATGCCCTAATTGTAAACAAGTGAAGGTAGAGCACCAAAGGCCCAGTGGTTTGACTCAAGACATTGAGATTTCCTACTTTGATGTGGGAGGATATAAACATGGATTTTGTTGTTGGGCTACCTAGACTCAAAGGCAATTTGACCCTATTTAGGATATCCTTGACTAAATGACTATGTTGACTCACTTCTGAAAGGTTAAAACTACTTTTCCTGTGGAAGATTATGCAAGATTGTACATCTAAGAGTTGGTGAGGTAGCATGGTCTGCCTAGGTCTATCATATCTAATCGTGGTACCCAATTTACTTCTCACTTTTGGAGCTCGTTTCAAAAAAGGCTCGATACTAAGGTGAAGTTAAGCACTGTCTTTCATCCTCAAGTCGATATATAAGCCAAGAGGACAATCTAGACCTTGGAGGACATGTCGAGGGCTTGTGTATTGGAATTCAAGGGTAATTTGGATAACCATCTACCACTCGTGGAGTTTGCCCATAATACCAGCTTCCATGTTAGCATTGGTATGGCTCAGTTTGAGGCCTTGTATGGTAGGAGATATAGGTCTCTAGTGGGATGGTTTGAATTTGGAGAAATGGCTTTGGTTGGCCTAAATTTGGTGTTGGAGGTTGTGGAGAAAGTGAAGTTGATTAGAAGAGGTTGAAGGTGGCCCAAAGTCGCCAAAGGTCCTATTCAGATTTTAAGAGGAGGGACCTTGAGTTTCACATTTTTGATTGGGTGTGTGTGAAAGTTTCACATATGAAGGATGTGATGCATTTTTGTAAGAAGGGCAAGCTAAGTCCCTAGTATGTAGGCCCTTATGAGATTGCGGAGCGAATTGGGAATGTGGCTTATAGGTTGGAGTTGCCTCCAGATTTGAGCTCTATTCACCTGTCCACGTTTCTATGTTGGGGAAATTGGTTGGTGATCCTAGTACCATTGTGCCTTTCGAAGGTGTTGAGGTTGAGGAGAACACATCTAAAGAGGGAATTCTAGTTGAGATTTTTGATAGGCAAGTGAAGCAGCTTCGTAACAAGGATGTGGCTTTGGTTAGGGTGCTTCAGAGAAATCAGCATGGGAAGAGAACTACATGAGAGGCATATTTAGATATGATGAAATGATATCCCCATAATTTCCAATCTACTCAAGCCTAAGGTATTAGGTTCTTACTTTATTCCTTCATTCTTGAGTTTTACGACATATAATGCATACATGTTCACCAAAATAATTTTCATGGTGTTTTAAATTATTTGTATACGTTTTAATGACTTTATGACTTTCAAAGGGATGAAGATGTATTGTATCTTTTGTTTGGATGTTTGATGTTCTAAGTCAAGCCTTTCAAGCCTTCTTCTAGAATATTCGAGGATGAATGTTCCCAAGGGAGAGATGATGTAAGGACCCGAAAGTTGCATGACCTTATTGTAGCTTGGAAATTTGGTTTCGGGAAGTTTTGGACTAAAGTGACGCTCCATGGGAGCTCTCATGGTCTGTGTGAGCATCCATGAAGTGGCCCTTAGCCTTGTGAGGGTGTTTTGCTCATAAACATAGAGTTTCATACTAAGGAACGCCACACATGGACCTCTCACGGCCTGTGTGATACTTTACGGACCCTGTGGTGGGCCTTGTTTAAAAATTCACAGTTTTGGGGCCAAGTAAAGTCACACGGCCAAGCACACAACCCGTGTAAGGTGAATCGCCAATGAGGCATCCTGTATGACTTCCAGAGTGAAATTATTCTAAATGTTAAATCACCATCTTGGAACTTTATCATGAGAAGTTTTCTAAGGAGGGGGAAACGGATGGGTACACGGCCCGTGTGGCTTCACACGGCTCGTGTGACTCCCCGTATAGATGATTTAGTCAAATTTTTTTAAGTATGGGGTTATTGTTTTAGATCTTCGTCAAGCATAATTTTTCAATGTGTTGGCTCACGGACGAGTATATAGTCCGTGTGATGTGTCACAAACCATATAACGTCCCTTGAAGTGACGACATTTAATTTTTCAACTCATTTCATTAATGATGTTTTCAAAATTATGGTTTATTCTAAGGGTCTCGTTTGACTCCCTATGCTGCCTAAGGCTCCCTAATAACCTAAACTCTATTCCTAACATTCAAATTCATTCCTCGCATTTGAAAATTATCTCAAGTCTCTTTCAAAGAATTCTTGTGGGTCTTAAGCTTGGGGATCAATGAAGGGATCTTACTTCACCAAATTTCTTCTTGAATCTTCTTCATTAGCTAAGGTATGTGAGTTTGATTCTTGCTTCCATTCAACCAAGAAGACCCAAACTCTTTTCAAGTGATTTTCATGAATTTTAGCTTACTTTAAATATGGATTTCTAGTATTATGATTTAATAAATTCAATTTATGCATGGTCTATGTTTTATTTACGATTTTAAGTTAATTTAAGCCCTAATATGATGGTCTGCATTGAAGTTATGGAGTCATGAAAGTGCATGTCCCCTTTAAAGCTTGATTGTGCATGGGTAATTTATGCAATAATTTAAATGTGAATTTTATTTATGTTTTTACTTGAATTTCATAATGTATTGTTGATTTAAGTTTAAATCCCTACTACCCATGCTATTCTCATCTCGTTCATGGCATATGCATACATGACTATGGATTTTTATGAAGTTTATTAAGTGGTTCAAGAGCCAACTATGTCTATGTATATGTTTTTGAGAAGATTATGGCTATGACAAGAATGCGATCACATATATGTCTATGATTATGGCTCAAGGAGCAATTACGGATATTTATACCATTATATTTAAGAGAGCATCGATTGAGGTTTGAGGTAGCGTGGTCTATCCCCAAGAGTCCATGCACATCTCTCAAGAAGGTGCCATAGAGGAGCTAATCCTTTACATGGAACGTATTACATGAAGAATGTTTTGGCTTTTTAACCTATTATGCATGATTACGAAGGATGTGATTTGGCCTTTAAGCCTAAGAATGAATGTAATGATTTGAAAATCCTACATCTCTCTTACAAGCATGTATATATATGTATTCTAGCGGGATGACTACCTAGCGCTAATGGATTTGATGCAGAGTGGTCTATCCCCAATGGTCCATACTCCTTTCCTTAAACTAGGTGCCTAAAATAGATATATGTTTATTCCCCAAGGGGGAAAAGAATGTTAAGGATCTATCCTTGGCAGGTAGGTCACCTCTTATCTATTGTGGGGGAGACAATAGGGTTCCAAGGCATAGCTCACTTGGTCTCCTGTCAGTTACGGTCCCATCCTTAATATATGTATGAAGTACTTTAACATTCATGCATCACGTATCTCATGACATATTGATATATTGTTCTCTTGATATATGATTCTTTCTATATATGTGCCCTTGTCATCTAACATTGAATATACGTTTGATAAGTCATATGCATTGCATGCCCTCATACTTAGTACATTCAAACATACTAACATATACTTTTGCCTACATGATCTAACCATATACAGACCAAAGAGTACATTCATCCTCCATATGACATCTAGCTTGGATCTTGAGATTGGCTTGTTGTGGTGAGTGTTATCTTCCAAGGATAACCCACCTTTCCTCTACCTATGGGGCTTGGTTTATATTATTTTCTTTGAGGGTAATCCCAGGATGTCTTAAGCTCCATCCTATCTTATGACTAAAGTCATTATTGGACATCTTATAGACCTCCTTATGCTTATGTGCTAAGTGTTTTATTTGGAGAATTATGTTATGGATATGGCTATGTGATTATGGTTTGATTATGACCTTATGTTATAGATTCATGTTATGTTGTGAAAGATCCTAATTCCGGTATTTCCCCCATAGAGTGAGTGATACTTACCCGCCCTTTAGTCCAATATGCTATGTGCTATGTGAATCTATGTTAATCCCTATTCCGTATGATATCCCTATAGTATGACTCCTACTTTCCCTTCCTTTAGGATTATTTGTTTACCATTCATATGCGCTTCCGAACCGGTGATGTGTGAATGAGTGCTATAAGGCTTGTTTGGGGACTCTCGGGTTCCCATTTGCTATGTCACTCCTAGACCCTAGATCCGGGTCATGACAGGAGACTTGAGTTTGACCAATATGATTGATATTGATAATGAATATGTGTCATAGATTGAGGCAAGTGGGGGTAGTTTTAGTGGAGGTTTTGTGTGTGCAAGGTTGTGAATCTTGTCATTAATAAGGTCAGTGAGACTTTAAGCTTTAGTCCTGGCTTTTCAAATATGCTTTGAAAAAATATATTTTCTTTGCCTAGTGCACGTGTTGGGGCAAGCATGTGCTCGACAGAGTTGATGTTCTTTAATCAGCCTTATATATGCTATTCTTGAGAAGAATATCTAATATTTCTTTAAGTTATATGTGGTATGATGCAGGATGCCTTTCTTTATTACTATGATGTGGTTACCAAGGGCATATGTAGTTGCCATAGTATGTTTGGGGCATACCCATGCTAGAGTAAAATGTTATGAGCTCTGTACATGCCGCCATAGTATACGTTTAGAGCATTATACATGCTGCCATGGACTTGTCGGAGGGATATTGATCTCCTTCACGGCTGTTTATGACAAGTTTTGAGAGTGGATTGAATTGAGACATGTAGTGACCTTTTTTGGACATTTATTTGAACTTATTGAGCTATTATTATGAAGTATATTCTTGTGTATATTATTTATGTATATCAGTTGTGCACATAAATTTTATAACTTTTGTTACGTGTATTGAAGTAGCGAGTCAAGAATCTTACTGGATTATATTTTACATATAGTTCACTCCTTACTTGCATGTCGATGCAAATATTGTTGCGGAGGGTGAGACTTGTGGATGACGAGTTTGTTCTTGCGGACTTTATTGATGAGGTAAGTCATACCATTATTCCTGAAGGCTACTATTTCAGCTCTATCTATTATAACTTATGTTTCTTTTCTTCTCTCTTGGGGTTTGCATCCTGTAGTTGAACTCATAAGGTTTGCATCCCTGTAATTGAGCTCATATCACTCTATCAGAGGTAAGCCATAGCATTATTTGCGAAGGCTACTATTTCAGCTCAATCTATTAAAACTTATGTTTTCTTCTCTCTTGGGGTTTGCATCCCGGCAGTTGAAATCATTTCACTCTATTAGATGCTCTATGATCTTATTGTGAGATTTAGGCTAGAGATTTTTTTGTTAAGTGACCTTTTTCTTTCGTTATACTTGACATACAATGTTGTTCTGATAGTTATTTCATTTTTTACGAGTAATAATGTGTTTTGAGTTGCACATATTGCATTTTAGTGCTTAGATAATTTTGATACGTGCATAAATGGTTGGTTCTCCCGACAGATGATAATAATGGGTGCCAATCACATCTAGGAATATTTTGGGATGTGACAAATCTGATAGTAGAGCCTAGGCTTTAATTCCCAAGTCATGGAGCATTATTTGGTAGAATCTAGATCATGGGTATGTACGCGCCCATATGACCTTAAGGCTACGAAACATTCAGGATGTATTCTCTGTTTCATTCCTTATTCATGCATTGAGTTGAATCAAGTTTAATTTTTGAATATTTTTCCTAGATGGCTAAGAAGCATGGCTCTTCCTCTGTTGTTCGATCTAATGAAGCTATTGGACATGGTGGGCGGATATGGTACTACCTCCAGTGGTATTTGGGGTATGTCTCATCCTACTAGGGAACCTATTGCTCCTCAATTGGGAGTTATGAATGGGGGACAGACCCAAGCTATTGCCCTAGAGCAAGTTCAGGAATAGATTGTTTAGGATGCTCCACAAATAGTTCCAGTTGTTGTACCTACTTTCGCTTTACCTACATATGTTGTGATGAGATTGTTAAATGTGCTAGAGGCATTGGTGCCTAATCAGGGTGGAATTACACCTCCTCAGAGTACTACACAAGTGCAAGAATAGGTTCAGTTAAATGTTGATGTGACTCATACACTGTATTTGGCCCCTCACCAAGTTGGTCATCCAGTTGCAACTTCTGGGCAACCTAAAGTTCTTAAGAATTTCATGGACCTTAAGCCACCAGACTTTGATGCGAAACCAACTTCTATTAAGCCTCAGAAGTTCACTGATCATTGTGAAAAGATACTTACTACATTAGGGCTGAAGGAGACTCATGGTGCGGAATTTACCACTTTTATGTTCTCAGGATATCTAGAGGCATGGTGGACTTCTATTCAGAGAAGTAGACAAGTAGGGTCACTGATGAGTCATGAAAAAATGACTTTTATGATTCTTAAAACATGAAAATATTGTGAATTCTTAAGAGCATTTGTTAGTTTAATACGTGTTTTCTGTTTGTTTTGTAGGAAAATGAAAAGCTCATGAATCTATCGACATTGGACAGATTTAAAGTGATTTAGAGTTGAAATTTGGCTTGAACCTGAAAGGAATCACTGCTTGATAATATGGACACACCATATGAACATTTGATACATGTGTGTTGCTGGAAAGTAAAGCAAATAGCAACAAAGCTACAAAATACTAGTATTAATCTATCTGGGCTGCAACTACGAAAACTTGTGAGAGGTTAAATTGAAGAAACCATTTATAGAAGCTTCTAGCTGATTATGGTCGTTAGAGGAATGATTTGATGGTGCAAATGTTGGTGAGGAACTGCTAGGAGACTGGGGAATCACAACAAAGCAGCAACAAAAGCTATAAGGCACACAACATAAGCTATCTCGGACAAATCGATCAAGTCATGTTGTTGCATTGTTTGTGTCATGCTAGGAAGTTTGCTACTATCCATGTTCATTTAATCTGCTCATATGCTAGAGGTGAATATGAAGATAAGAAGTAGCTAAATGTCCTAGGAGCAGCGCAAGACGAAACGGAATGAAAAAGAGCCAGGGAAGACACCACGGGCACGTTCACGACCCTTGGTGATCCTTACTTGTCGTGAGCCTGCTCTTCCAGGTTGTGGCTGCCAGGAACATCATCAAAGGATTCATCACTACCTCGTGCATGACTCACGGTGCACTTCACGAGCCATGAGGGTGCTCATGGGAAGCACCTAGGCAGCGAGAAAACAAGAAAAGTCAAGGAAAGTCTCACGATTGGCTTCCACGACCCGTGTGCATCTTCACGGATCGTGATGGTGTACGAGTAGAGGGGATGATTTTCAACAATTTTTTGACCAAGTAGCATACCATGGAGGAGTTTCACGACACGTGAAAACCACCACGAAGCATGGTCTGCTCCATGAAAGGCCATGTCGTCCAGAATTGTTTCAGCTTTCCTAGTCCAACTAGGATTAGTTTTCCCAATTATTTTAGGGGAGGTTTTATTTACTATAAATAGGATTTTTAATTATTTATTCGGAACAACTTTGTACCCCACATTTTGGGGGCTGCTGGACACACAATTGAATGATAATTTTTCTATATTTTCTCTTCAAAAACATGCCTGGACAATCAGCACAAGGACAATAACGTTGTGAGATTTTTTATTATTGTTTTGAGTCTTTATGTCTTGTTTTGAATTGAGTTTTAGCATGTGAATTAAGAATTGATTTCTTCTCCCTTGTAAGTGATTTTAACATGGATCATATCATGATTCATGCTCTAATCTTTGTGAGTTCGATAATCTAGACCCACAACTAGGGTTGTGGGAACCATGACAACTCAATAAAATAGACAAATTTGGGGTAAATATCGGAATTGATTATTGTATACATTATAATGTATTTCACTTTAACTTCTTCCTTAATGAGTTGATGCATTAGGGTAAGCCTGTATTCGTTACATGCCCGAGAGGGATGTAGTGACTATGGAAAGAATTCTACAAAAGAAATTCAGGGTTATTAACTTAGTCTAAGTACTTGAGACCGAAAGGTGAGAGTATTATGGGATTCATAACAAGGGTTAAAGAGTACACTTTGTGTGACCGAAAGGTAATGAATGAAATGCATCTGAGAAGGATCAAAATGTGAATTAGGTGTTATGTAACTTATTAGATCTTGTATACACAATCATGAATGGGTTTGCTAAACGAATTTGGTTATCACGTCGAGAGTCATGGGGACCGCACCCTTATTCATCATTAAACTGTCTAAACCGTAAAATCATAGTTAGGAGCTTAAACCAAAACCCCGCATATTTACTTTTCTACACTTGTTTGTTTTCTAGAAATAGAACCAACAATTAAAATAGGATAACTAGTGGAGATGTTTCAACCTATTCCCTATGGGATCGACACCGACTCTCAGTTGTGCAAATGTATTTCTAAGGATTGTCCATATTCTTTAAAAAGGAGTATGTTTGAACGTTATAAAAAATGGCGCCATTGCTGGGAAATACGGTTATGAGATAATCTACTAGTTTTCTATTTAGGTTGTAGTTATATTTTCTAGTTCTATTTATTTTTTTTGTTTTGATTACTACAGGGGAGAAATTTCTGCAAAACAAATGATGACATTCGAAGCAGTATGTGGTGATAGGTGTGCTCTCTCCAATAAGCTTTTTACTAGTATTGGTTCTTGCAGGGATTTGATAGCTCTATTCCGAGATTTGCATGAGACTATGAATCTTCGATGATACACTTTGTAAAAGCAAGAATGGATCTAATTGATAAGGATAAAATATTTGGCTCGAACATTGTTGATTTAGATGTTTTATTGACCATGAAGATTCATGCTTCTGATGCCCAACAGGTTAGTGACAACTTGTCTGAGGAAGAAATGAGGCTTGTGAGCCAACATTTGGAGCTAAAACTGGGGGGCCATCTACTTGATCATATTGTTGTGGATGTTGTCCCTATTAAGAAGCACACACTAGAGTTATGTGAGGTAGTAGATAATACTTTTAAAAACTCTAGAGCATGTAAAAATGAGGGTGTGAATAATGATAACAATAGAATTTATAAGTTAGGACATATTGGACCTCATTCAGATCATTTTTCTAACCTATGTTTCGATGATGAGATATTAATCAAACCATCCGAACATGTGGAAGAATTCGAGGAGGGGCAATATGTTTATATTTTTGAATTTGTTAAGTTAAAGTCGAAAAATGACATTCCTCATTTAAGGCAAAAAATCACAAGGTACGATATCTATTATTTGGTCTATTTGTTTTTATCCCACCACCCCTGTAGCACAGTAAAAAATTGGCAAAGAAGCTAGGGGCACAGTTCATAAGTTCAAAGTGGAGGAAAAAATGGATGGCAACAGATGTGATACCTGCTGATGTCTGACTAATCAGGAACATTACTACTGATGCCTAGGGCATCACAGTTACGATCACTTCTCTTGTTTTACATATTGGTTTGACATGCATTGGGGACAACATATAAATTTTGGTGGGGAGTGGGGCATCCTGAACCCTTTGGAGTTTTTATTGCTATGTTTCTTTTCTCTGAAGGTGTATTATCTAGTAGAACTGGCATGTTTAGGTTGTTTTGTTTGTGTAAATATAAATGTTTATGGAAATCAATAGTAGCCCATAATTTTTGTGAAAACATACCTCAATGATTCCTTTTCCAAAATTCGTGTATGTGCATGCATCCCATCTTGACTAACTTGTGTGATCATTATAAAGCATTGTATGCATCGTCTAGTTGGAATCTTGATAAATGCAACATGACTGCGTTAGTTAATACTGAATAGTGTGGGATATGTTCCATGTGCATGTGAGCTTAGTTACTTAATTCGATTGATGCATTTGTAAACTAGAACATGCTCGGTTAGTCCCACTAAAACAATTGAATGATTGGATTGAGATAGGATCTTTGACCATTTTTGTTGTGAAGTCAATTAGCCTGAAATTGGCCAACCAAAAGAAATCGTTCCCTTTGAACCAAAAGTTGAGCCTGAATAGACATTTTCTTTGTAATCACCCAACTCACCTCCCTTATCTATCTACAGATCTTTACTTTGGCCTTGGTCTCTCCAAGGACATTGTGAAACTCAACCTAATCCAAAAGCCTACATTGAGGGTGGCTTATACTGGCCTTGGTCCTCTAAAATACATTATGCACCTCAACTCAAGCAAAAGCCTAAGTTGAGGGTGGCTAGTGCAAAAAAAAAACGTTGCACAAAAGTTCAGCTATGAAAAGAGTCAAGTGATGAGAGAAAAAGGAAAGTTTGGGGTGTGACCGTGAGTAAAACAAAAGAGAAAAAAAAGGAAAAGAAAGAAAAAGAATGAATGAAAACGGAAATCACTCCCAACGACAAAGAAAGTCAGAAACATAGGGGCAATAAGTGTTTGGGGGTCAAAATTAGAGAGCTAAGCGAAAGTAATGTATTGGAGGGGCAAATTAGTCACTTTGATCCTAAATGTACCTCACCTTAGCCCGAGCCTACATTACAAGCTGCAAAAGTCCTAAAGTGATCCTAAGAAGATCATTCGAGAGTCAATGTAGTGAAAATAAGGGCAAACAATGATCTACACTCGTGTGATAATTTTTGTGAGTGTGAGTATCTAGATTCCGGTCTCTATTTTGTATTTAAATATTGTGTTTGAGACTTCATTATAGTGAGGGAACTATCCCTGCGCTATTTGGTTAATCTTCATTCTAAAGCCTATTTGGGCCAACTGATATGGTGTAGTGCTTAATCTGATGTACGCGAGTCTGCTTGGAGGGGGCACATTGCAAATTTACTTTTTGGGCAAGAGTTTGATGATTGAGAGGTTGCTATGTACTTCTTGTTAAACACGTGCATTTGCGCGTCGTTATGTTTTGTTAGTCAAACTAGGATTGGTTTTCCTAATTATTTTAGGGTAGGTTTTATATAGTATAAATAGGAGTTTTAATTATTTATTTGGAACAGTTTTGTACCCCACATTTTGGGGCTTGCTGGACACAAAATTGAATGGCAATTTTTCTATATTTTCTCTTCAAAAGCACGTTTGGACAATCAGCACAAGGCCAACAAAGTTGTGAGTCTTTTTTATCGTTTTGAGTCTTTAATTCTTGTTTTGCTTTGCTTTATAGCGTGTGAATAAAGAATTGATTTCTTCTCCCTTCTAAGTGATTTTAACATGGATTATATTATGATTCATGCTCTAATCTTTGCGAGTTCGATAATCCAAACCCACAACTAGGGTTGTGGGAACCATGACAACTCAATGAGATAGACAAATTTGTGGTAAATATCGGGATTTATTATTGTATACATTGCTGTTCTTCACTTTAACTTCTTCCTTAGTGAGTTGACGCATTGGGGTAAGCCTATATTCAGTACATGCCCGGGATGGATGTAGTGATTAGGAAAAGAATTCTACAACTGAAATTAGGGGTTATTAACCTAGTCTAAATACTTGAGACCAAAAGATGAGAGTATTCTAGGATCCATAACAAGGGTTAAAGAGTACATATTCTGAGACCGAAATGTGATGAATGAAATGCATCTGAGAAGGATCGAAAGGTGAATGAGGTGTTATATAACTTGTTATATCTTGTATAAACAATCATGAATGGGTTTACGAAACAAATTTGGTTATCACATTTGGATTCATGCGGATCGCAACCCTATTCATCATTAAACTGTCTAAGCCTTAGTTTATTTTGCATTCGTACTCATTGTTAGGAGTTTAAATCAAAACCCCCCATATTTACTTTTCTGCATTTATTTGTTTTCTAGAAATAGAAACAATAAGTAAAATAGGATAACTAGTAGAGTTGTTTCAACCCATTCCTAGTGGAATCAACCCCGAATCTCAGTTGGGTAAATATATTTCTAACGATCATCCATATTCTGTAAAAAGGAGTATGTTTGAACTTTATCAGTCACCATCTATTAGTTGGTCAAAATTGTTGACAATATTTAAGGAATGGTTTATTCCATTGAGAAAACAAGATGATATGAGATGTCAATTACATGATTTGCATTAGGGAAATATGACAACACAATGTATGAGGCCATGTTCATTGAATTGTCAAGGTATGTACCATTTTTCATTGTAGATCCAAAGGAGAAAGTGAGAAGATCTGTGGATAGAATAGAGCAATGTTATCATGGTCCAGTAATACGAGATGTGAGAAATAGTGTATATTCACATGTGGTTGAGACTGCTCTTCATTGTGAGTTCTATTGGGAGATGGAGAAAATGGAGCGAGAATGAAAAAAACGTGTAATACAGGTAGATTTAGGGGTGTTCCATCTAGAGGCAACAGTGGATTTCATCATAGGCAGTCTAGGCCTACACAGTCAGATTCAGTGGTGCAATCTTCTAAGGGTGGTTATCCAACTAGACTAGGGCCAACAACAGATGTAGAAGAAGGGTGATAATTCCTCCCAGTACGGATAACATTCAAGATGTTCTAATTGTGGTAGGAATCACAGTGGTTAATGCTTTTGTATTAGTGGTCCTTGTCTTATTTGTGGTGAAAGAGGTCATATTGTTAATATTTGTTCTAAGAGAGATTCTAGTACTAGTTAAGGTACTACACAAGTGCAAAGGAATGTGGAAGAAACTCAGGCTCAAATTCAGCCAGGTAGGGTTTCCCCACAAGGTTCTCATGCATAGGGTCGACAGGGTGCACAAGTTGCTTTGGGAGCAGGTGAATCACTGAGATTATTTTCTATTGCTGGATAGGATGCTGAGGGATCTAGTATTGTAGTCATGGGTATTATTACTATCATTTCTCATGAGGCATATGCTCTTATTCATCCTTCTTCTACATATTCCTATGTATCCCCATCTTTTGATATATCTTTAGAATGACCAGTTGAGACTCTTATTGTGCCATACATTGTTATGACTCCAGTAGGGGAGGCTTTATCAGTGGATAGAGTGTATAGGGATTGTGTAATATTTGTACAAGACAAGGACATAATAGTTGCTCTATTGGAGTTGTCGCTATCTGACTTTGATGTGATCATGGGCATGGATTGGCTAGCATCATGTTATTCTTTGGTTGATTGTTATGCTGAATTGGTTCATTTTAATTTCCCTGGAGAACCATCTTTAATATGGAAAGGCATAGATCCTATGACACGAGGAAAGATAATATCTTATGTAAAGGCATGCCGAATGATTAATCATGGGTGCTTTGGTTTTATTGCTACTGTTCATGATACTCAAGGAGAGGATGTCACTATCGTTGTTATTCTAATTCTGCAAGAATTTGTTGATGTGTTGCTAGAAGACTTACCTGGCTACCTCTGATGAGAGAAATTGAGTTTAACATTGATTTAGTGCCAGGAACTCAACCTATCTTTATTCCTCCATATGATATGGCTCCAACGTAGTTGAGAGAATTAAAGGTCCAACTCCAAGAGCTACTTGATAAGGGATTCATCAGGCCTAGTGTATCTCCTTGGGGTTCCCCAGTGTTATTTATGAAAAAGAAAGATGGCATGATGAGAATGCGTATCGACTAAATGCTGTTGAATAAGCCAACAATCAAGAACAAATGCCCATTGCCTCACATTGATGATCTATTTGATCAATTGTAGGGTACTACTCACTTTTCCAAAATTGATTTGAGATAAGGCTATCATTAGTTGAGAATAAAGACTGAAGATATCTCAAAGACAACCTTTTGGACTAGGTATGGGCAGTTTGAATTTTTGGTGATGTCTTATAGATTGACTAATGCACCTATAGCATTTATGGACCTCATGAATAAGGTATTCAAGTCATATTTAGACTAGTTTGTGATTATATTTGTTGATGTTATTTTGGTCTACTCTCGAGATGAGGCTAGGCTTGAACATCATTTGAGAGTGGTATTACAGACATTTAGGGAACAAAATCTCTATGCTAAGCTCTCAAAATGTGAGTTTTGCTTGGGAATAGTTTCCTTTTTAGGATTTGTGGTGTCACGAGATGGGATTGAATTTGATCCAAGAAAGGTAAAAGTTGTTCGAGATTTGCCTCAACCTAATACTCCTATAGAAAATACACATTTTCTTGGGGGTAGCTGGATATTATAGATGGTTTATGGAGGGTTTCTCAAGTATAGCTGCTCCATTGACACGTTTAACTCAGAAAGGTGTGATTTTTCAGTGGTCAGATGGATGTGAAGAGAGTTTTCAAAAATTAAAGACTGCATTGACTACAAATCCTATTTTGAACTTACCTATAGCAGAGGGTGGTTTCACTATTTATTATAATGCCTCTAAAGTCTTATAGGGATGTATATTATTGCAGAGTGGTAAAGTAGTGGATTGTACTTTTCAACAGCTAAATATTCATGAGAAGAACTATCCAACATGTGATTTCGAATTGGCTTCAATCATATTTGTACTCAAGTTTGACATCACTACCTTTATAGTGAGTCATGCAAAGTCTATACTGATCGTAAGAGTTTGCAATACATCTTCAAGCAAAGGGATCTAAATCTAAGACAACGATGATGGTTGGAGCTACTTAAAGATAATGATCTTACTATCTTGTATCATCCTGGAAAGGCAAATGTGGTGGTAGATGCCTTGAGTAGTAAGTCTATGGGCAGCTTGGCCTTGATTACAATTGAAAATCAACTTATGGCTAGGGATATTTAATCTTTAGCCAATCAAAGAGTTAGAATTGATCGTATATTTCATTGTAGGTTTCCTGCAAGTATGGTGGTGCAATCATCCTTAAATGGAGAAGCCAAGACTTGCCAATATGATGATCTCCAACTTGCTAGATTATGAGATCTAGTGTTGAGTGGAGCCATGAAGTCGTTCTGAATTGATGGCGAGGGCGTTTTGCGTCGACATGGTAGATTGTGTATACTCAATGGCAGGTGAGGTAATGCGGCTAATACTTGAAGAGGCCTATAGCTCACAATACTCCATCCATCCAACTGCTTCAAAGGTGTATCAATACTTGTGTGGTTTGTACTGGTGGAAAGGTATGAAGGATAATATTTTAAAGTATATGACTAGTTGCTTGAATTACCAAAAAGTCAAATATGAACATCAAAAAATGGTGGAGTAATGTAAAAATTGATTATCCCAAGTGGAAGTGGGAAAGAATTACCATGGACTTTGTTATTCGATTGCCAAATAATTTCAAGAAGCACGACTCAATTTGGGTGATTATGGACAAACTCACAAAACTTGCCCATTTCATAACAGTCCAGGTTACTTATACTGCAAAGCAATTAGCAAACATTTACCTTTGAGAGATAGTGCGACTTCATGGAGTGCCTATTTCAATAATAAAAGATCAAGGTGTACATTTAACTTTTGAGGTTTGGAAGTCCATTTAGAGGTCATTGGGATCGCAAGTTGAGTTGAGTACAATTTTTCATCTCCAAACTGACAAATAGTTTGAGCCGGTTATTCAAATCTTAGAGGACATACTTAGAGCTTGCATGATTGATTTCAGTGGACATCGGGACGATCAGTTGTTGTTGGCAGAGTTTTCTTATAATAATAACTACCAATTGAGCCTACAGGTAGAACCTTATGGGCTCTATATGGTCGCAAGTGTTGATCACCAATTGGATGGTTTGAACTTGATGAAGTATAATTGCTAGGTCCAGATTTGGTTCAGCAGGACTTAGAGAAAGTTCCAGTGATACGAGAATGGCTTCGAACAACACAAAGTAGACAGAAATCTTATGCAGATAAGAAAGTCCGTGATGTGGAGTTTTTGAAGGGAGAAAAGATCTTTTTGAAAGTTTCTCTTATGAAAGGAGTTATGAGATTTGGTCAAAAAGGTAAGTTGAGTCCTAGATATATTGGTCCTTATGAAATTTTAGATCAGATTGGTTGGTGGCATACAAACATGCTTTACCTCCAAGATTGTCCATTGTACATCCTCTATTTCATGTGTCCATGCTTCGATGGTGCGTTCGTGATGATAGCCATAAGATTAATCTAAAAGAAGTGGATGTTGATGAGAATTTAGCATATGAGGAAGGTTTAATATCTATTCTGGATATGCAAATATGACAACTGGTGTCGAAGGAGATAGTTTAATGAAAGTGTTATGGCACAATCATCCAACCAAAGAGGCTACTTGGGAGTCCAAAGCGGACATACAAGAGCGATATCCTCATCTATTTGACACTTCAGGAGTGTGTAATGACCTGTTATAATACCCCAAAAATTTGTGCGATTAGAGTGGAACCTTCAAACTCAATCTAAGTTTGCTTTCAAGTTTTCAATTCAAACTCATTTATATGTTTTAGGGTCATCATGGGTTCCTACATGAAGCCAAGTCAAAAGGAATTTTGTTGGCTAAGTTCATCACAAGTACCGATTGAAGCGTCATCATGGGAATATCTCATAGCACAAAATGAACTGGATGGCCCACGAGCTATCAAATTAAAGATCTTTGAATTAGCTTTCCAACGCACTTGGTTTCATCTCATTTAGAGTTCGGATGAGGGAGTTATGCCCATTTTTGTAAAGCCTCCTATGCTATGTTGCGACACAGGTACCTATACAGGTGGCTTTACAAAAACCTTGGGGATGGCCTTGGGCCTTAAATGGCCATTTTTGGCCTATGTATTAGGGTGAAACCAGTGGTACTAGCTGTATGGCCTTCAAAGGTGAGGAAAGTCCTAAGTGTAATCCGATATTGGTGTGGAGAAACTATTTTGGCCAAGTATGGTACCACGGCTCACCACACGAGCCATGTTGAGGGTGATGAGTCAAGCAGGGGGGAGGTAGAGTCTTCAAGGTTGGCATACAGAGTTTTTTCTAGCTAAGGTTTGTGCCTCGCGCAATCCCACGAACCGTGGTGAGGTTCACGGGCCGTATACCCAACCGTGGAACTAACCTTAGTGTTAAAAATTTCTAAGTGTCAAGCCAAGTTCTAATTTCCAATATTTTTTCTAAGTGTAAGTTCACGGGAACTCCACATGAATTGTGGAGTGCCACACAACTCGTGAATC
>JAABOM020000002.1:13506322-13517278 GCA_011800125.2 Solanum clarkiae
CACTTTCGAAATAATAATAATAATAATAATAATAATAATAATAATAATAATAATAATAATAATAATAATAATATGTAAAGCTAAAAACTTGTCATTTAAGAATAATATAATATAAACAACTAATATGAAAAATGGAAAATTAATTTTTAGTTTTTATTTTGCATACATGTATATTAGTTTAATACAAAAACTATATAAAGCCTTTATTTAGAACTTTAGTTTTATAACACTAAGGTTACTAAAATAGTTAAGAAATAAGAAAGTCGGTAGAAAGCATATTTCTTTTAGGATTTCCTTTTTTAAAATATATTTTTTTCCTTACATATTATTAATTTTTCTAACACTATTTATCATATGTTTTCTTATTATCAAAATATATTAGGGCTCCTGAATATTAAATATTATAATAAAGATAATTAGAAAATTGTGAAAAGATAATTTTATTTAAAGCAAAATCTTTTAAAGAATGATGAAAAGTTTAGAATAACATTATTAAGGGCTTATACTCTTTTAATATATAGTAGGGATTATAAAATTAATTTTTTCCTTATTATTTCTTTTCCTTTCTTCTTCTTTTCCTTCAAAAAATGTGGTGGAAAAATATTTACAAGTCATTTTCTTTCCACGTTTTTTTAATGTATATATCCAAAAAATGGCCATTTTTTTCTCTCTTTTATCTCTTTGGGAAACTAATTGATTGATGTTTGGATCCTATCAAAGAGATTTTCCTGTCCTCTTTGTCCAAATATATTTTTATAAAATAAATATTGTCTGGTTATACATTCCATATTATAATAATTAAATATACTACCGTCAATATCAACAATTTGTGCATGATTAATTATTATTAAAAGTAATTATTGCAATGCCAAAATTTCTTCACAATGATTTTTGAGTGGCTGCATATATTCTAGGAGCAAACTTCTAACATTATTTGAAATAACTTATTTCTATTAATTAATTTAAAATATATTTATTGACAATGTACTTACACACCAATAATACATCATTAGATGTCAGCAAAATAAATTGACTCCTTAAGTTATTCACAATAATAAATATATATCTTAATTTCATTAATGAATAAACATATATGTTTATCTGATATAAATATTTTTTGTGAATCTCTTATGCTGACATGATAAAATATCGATTTGTTCACTTAAATTTGATGTAAAACCCAAATTATATTTTTAATTCTCTTTTCCTAATTTTTTTTAAAAGAAAATTATATGCTCCCCACGTTTTTCCTAATCATCCTCATACTTATTATTCAATTTTTGTTCACCAATAAAGGATTTTGAAAGTTTCAACCCCAAAAAAGATTTGTAAGACCTAAACAAAAATTTAATCAAATTTTGATTCATGTACTTTTCCAACACTAAATTTTAATTATAACTAGATAACCTCAAAACATAAATAATAAAAAATGTTATGCCACCCATGCTATTGTAAATAGTAACATGAGTTGGGCATTATTTCTTGGTATATTATTTTAATATGATGTTATTTTTTTCAAAATATATGAAATTACATGATGATTAAAACAATCTACTCATAATCAATACTTAAATCTCATGTTAACATAATGCAACTACTTAATCAATATTTAAATGTCATAATTAACATACTACAACTATCCAATAATTTTCAAATCTCATACTAACATAATAAAATTATCCAATAACATTTATGCCACATGAGCATCATAAACTAGGGACCTACGTCATGGTCTCGTAAAATAATTAGTTCATGAAAACATGACTCGCCTAATTCATTCAAGTTTGAATTGATCATTGATCTGTTCATCTGTTAGTTCATATTTTTATTTCAAAACTCAATGAAAATTGAAAGAAAACACAGACAAATCAATTATTTATGTTTCAAAACAATAAACAATTGGCTTGCTTTCTTGTACTCAACTTTCATCCATGATGAAATCTCTTCACATTTGTCCATAATCCTTGCAAACATTTCATTAGTAATTTTAACCCCAAAGTGTTTGGTGAAAATTCCTTCTAAAGTAGCTCTCAAGTGAATCATTAAACTCTTTGCATCAGCCTCAGCCAGTATTTTTGATTGGGATTCAATTATCTCCATTTTCTCAATGCTAAAATAGCCATTTTTGTTTACTACTTTAGTCATGTCTTTAGGAGAGGATACATATAATGGCACATTGAATGAGTCCACCAGAGCTTCTTCAAGAATTCCCTACATTGAAAATGAAAAAAAAAAAATTATTTCATCGGTCTCAATTTATCTGATACTAGTTGATTTGACATAAAACTTAAGAAAAAATACAATATATAATAACATATCCGGTGAAATTCCATAAGTAAGGTCTGAAGAAGGTAAAATGTATGCAAACTTTATCACTACTTCATAAAGATAGAAAGACTATTTTCGAAATGATTAATTTTGAAATTTATGGTCTACAAAAAGTCTAAAAAACATTATGTGGATAAATGTTGAAATGTGCCACTGGGTATGGGTATGTTGTTTTTGTAAATATAGAAATGTGATTATTTTTTTTTTAAATTGCGGGTATGAGAAGGAAAAATGGAATACAAAGTGGGAGTTCAAATAGCTAACCATTTGAGCTACTAAGATTCTCGATATAGAAATGTGATATTCTCTTTATAACAGACTTAAAAAATAAGTGCATCACTTGTATTGAGACAAAAAGGCTGATAAGTTAACACTCACTTTGTCCCATTTTAAGTGTCGTCGAACACCTATGGAAAAGTGAGTATTGTTTATCACTTTTGACCTCTTTACTTACCTCATTGATCATATCAATAAGAGTTGATTCAAAGAATTTGAGGACATTAAAACCAGCATGAACTTGTGAATGATCCAATTCAGTATGAATTCCTGGTAAAATCATGAGAATAATTCCATCTTCCACAATCTCCTCAGCTCTTGCATTCAAAAAAACTTCCATGTCCTCCTCAAATTGCGCGGCATAAGCACTTGCTACATCCTCTGGGGCACCTATATAATGAATCTTCCCCTTATTCCAGAGCTCCTTTGGCGTCTTAGATAGCCATTGGAGCGCATAAGATGAGTACGCAAAATGGATGGCACCTGAGGGGAACAGACGTCCATGGAAAGAACCTGCAACTGCAGACGCGAAATATTGCCTTTTAGGAGGTAGGGCTTTAAATAGAGTGTTGAAGTCATTTGTGACATGGTCATTGAAGAAAACATGAAATTCAGGACTAGTTTGGGATTTCTGTGTTATTGCTTCTATAATTTGTTGCATTGCTAACAAACTGTTTGGACCAACTGAACATCCAAAGTCAACTATATTAATATTTGAATTATTACATAAGGGGCTTTTCATATCCATAATTACTTCTTTAATCATTCCCATCATAACATCTGACCCTTCTTTCTGCAAAGTAGAAATGAAAAGTAAATGCATCAATTCATAATTAAAGAAAAAAAAATCACTCAATAATCAAATGATTTTCCTGCTCGAATATCACGTTTAAGCGTGTGATCATTCTATCATAAAGTTTAACCTATAAGGGGTCGTTTGGTATGCTAGACAAACATAGGGATAAAAGTAGTGCTTCTTATACCTTGTTTGTTTACAAAGATTAGTAATTAGTACCAGAATGAATTATCCAGCCAGAGGTTAAAATTATAGCTCGGGAATAATATAGCAACAATGGTAGAAACACTCACAAGGTCCCTCAAATACCTAATTTTATAAATAAATAACTCTTTCTTATTTTAATACAACAAATCAAACAACCAATAGGAAATAAAACTATTATCTCCAAAACAAAAGATCTAGCTCAGAGAGAACACACTTTCATTTACACGATTATATCTCAATAAATGAAGCATGGATTCACAAGATTCAATCTAATTTAATATTTTTAACACATAATATAGATATATCTGTTATAAATAAATCGCTAAAATTTCAACAAATATTAAATTCTAAACCTATAATATATATATATAAAAGATGAATAAAACTAAGTACCTGCAATTGAGAGTTTTTGCTGTAGCTATAGACACCATTTCCACCATTCATAGGTAAAGATTCTGGCATTTTTTTTCAAAAAAAAATAAAATCTTATTTTCCTCCTTCTCTCTAATTTTTTTGAATTATAACAGATTTGAAGTTCAAATTAATTAAATTATATATAGTTGTAAATAAGTAGCAATAAGACAAATACGATTTCTATAATTTATTCCATTATAATATATATATCATATATGTAACATTAAAAGACAAATTTGCTAGCTAAGACAAATTGGACATATGTAAATGGTATATTAAGGGATGAAGGGAAAGCATAATGTTAGCTTAAAAATTGATATAATATAAGATTTTTATGCAAATTTAGTTTAAAAAGAAGATATTATTAATATTGAGGGTGTTTTATACTAACTTCTACGGAGTGCATAATGAGAATCTTTTCATCATTTGATTTTATGTATTATTCTCATTATACATATAAGGAGGAGCCGTATGAGGTGAAAATCTCACATACAATTTTAAAATGAAGATTTTTTCAATTGAATAAAGACCGTAACAATGTTGGCTCAATTCAAAGAAAATTATGTAAAAACTTTGCAAAATTATTATAAAATTATGCGACTAAAAGTTGATCCTTATACATTCTATAATAAGCCCAAGAGAAGAATGACAAAGTGAAAGCCAACTAAACACCTCAAACTATAGGTCATAATATCATTATTAAAAAATGAGTATAATTCACAAATAATTACTTTTCAGTATTTGTAATTGAAAAATATTCATTATCATATGGAGTTTTGTCACGAAGGGGTATTATATTAAACTATATGTTATTTCATTAGGACAATACTCACTCTGAATTTGCTTCAATTGATTTATATTTGATGCTTTTACATGTTTATAGTATTTGAAAAAAATTCAAAAAATATTTTTAAATACTTATATTTAAGTCAAAAATAGCAGAAAGAAATAAAAAATCATGAGCTAAAAAACACAAAGAAATAAAAAATCATGAGCTAAAAAACACAACTTATGAATTTGAACTTGTAAACCAAAAGGAATAAACTAATCCAATCGAGCTTTTAGTCTTTTTCTAACTTGATGGTAAAGCATAATTTGAAAAGACCAACAGAAAGACAATGTATATCAACACTCAAATTCCTTCATAATAATGGCCTAAAGTTTCATGATCCATGAAATTTAAAACTTTGTGATAATAATTATTTTTCAAAGATAATATCATGAAATTTCTTTTAAATTAGGATTTTAAAAACGTTATATAAAATTCCAAATTGCAGGATCTTACAAAAGAGTACAAAAGATTACATCTTTCCAAAAAAAGAATCATTTGGTCAAGATCCATTTTCTCTTTCTTCCCTTTGGATTGTGACAAATTGCGTTGAGATTAGTTAGAAAACCTATGATGAATGTCGAGGATATTTTTATTATTTTTATTATTTTACCATGAGATAATTTGTTTTAATACTATTATTCCACCTGTGACAAAAATAACTTCTCCTAATACTAATTATTAATTTTAAAATAATTCACCTCAAAATTTGTAAATAAGGGATAAAACAATATTGTATTTTTATCTCAAAATTATCTAGGCTTGGCCAACGTAGCAAATGTAGAGAGTCTTTTCTATATTGACTCATAACTATATATGGGGGAAAACTATACAAATTAGACTTATTAGACAAAATATTTACTTAAATTAGACTATTCTAACCTATTTATTCGAGTTGGATCTTAGACCCAAAGTATTTATCCTAGTGCCCTTTCTTGTTTACATGATTAGCCCTTATCACAACTATAATATTCTATTTGTATATTGATATTACATCATTACAACTATAATATTCTATTTGTATATTGATACTACATCGGTATCATATAGTACTAAGCTTTAATCTTTTGTCATATTCTCTCGGTATATTGATATCGTATTTGTATCATATAGGATTGAACTCCTTTTTAAGAAATAAATAAAAAATAATTAAGAGAACAATATTCATTAAACTCAAAATAGTAGAAAATATATTCTGTGTGATATTCCATCGGTATGCTGATACCATATCGATATATTGTATCGGTATCATATAGGATTTGACTCTTTCTTTATGAAATAAACAAAAAATGATTAAAAAATTATTTATTAAACCCTAAATTAGTAGAGAATATATTCTTTGTGATACTCCGTCTGTATATTGATACTATATCAGTATGATATATGATTAAACTCTAAATAAAATATATTTTTTGTGATATTACATCGGTATATTGATACTATATAGGTATCATATTGGACTGAACTTAATCCTTTGTGATACTTCGTCGGTGTATTGATACTGTATCTGTATCATATTGTGGGAGGGTGGGGGGTGGCAGGGAGGTATCAATTGTAATTAATTGGGGGAGCATAAATTTAAAGGGATATATGAATGTAAAATAGTTTGCTTTAAACAGGTATAGATATAATTTTCCCATGCATAAGAATATAGGAGTATGTTTCGTTTAGATCCTTATAGACATATTATTTCGGTATGGGAATGGTATAGACAAAGTTACTTTATGAATTGAAATATCTCATGCGATTAGTTATTTCACAATATATATGAAATAACTTATTTTATCATTATCGTACAAAAGGTGAGATAAATAATTTCAGGATTAACTACTACTTCTAACCAAATACAATATAAAATAATATGATATTTTATCTCAAAATTATTATCCGTGTCTCTTGTACCAAATGACCACTAAGTAATTAACTAGAAAACAATTTTAAATTGCCATGTTTTCTTTCTTTGTTATTGGTAGCTCAACATTAGGTGATAATGCTTTAATCATCACGTAATCACAAATATTTTTGATTGGGCGGTTACATTATTATATTATATATATGTTATTGTGACTTTTAAATATTGATTATGGATAGATTGCTTAATCATCATGTAATCCCATATATTTTGGAAAGTAACATATCAATATAATTAAGCAATTCTGTTAATTAAACATATCAAGAAAGAGACCTTATACCAACATCAAAATTATTGTCTTTAATTACACATAAATAAGGGTTTGCATACAAAATTTTCTATATATTTGCTATTTTAGGGGAAATTAAGGAGGTAAGAAAAAAATTCAGAGATCCTAAATTCCATAATGGCAAAATTTTTTCCCATGAAGGGTGGTGAAGGTGTATATAGTTACACCAAAAACTCCTTATTACAGGTATATATATTTGACCACTTCATTTATATCATTGGAATTAATCTTCTTTTTCTTAATACGACTTTTTATCATCAATAAATTGGCAATTAGGCTTTTGATAAATAGAAGATCCCTTAAATTTGATGGAACCCAGATATATCACGTAATTTTTGATATATTGAGTAAAGTGATGTATCCGATCGATTTATCGTGTAAAATAATGTATTCAACAGCTTGATACATTATGTATGTGATTTATGCAATTCATACATTGTATAAAGTGATGTATTCAACCGATGCATTGCATACAACAATGTATTCAAAGTAAGGAGAGAGCAAAAATTTTTATAATTTTTTCAAATGGTAGGAAATTTTAAAAAATATGATAAATAAATATTTCAGAAATTGATCAAGACTCTGTAGTTTATGGCCACTTCTCTTCTCTGTAGTACTAATTGTTGCTTCACTGAATTTGCTTCACTAATAGCCATAAATTCAACTAATTTGAACATTATAGAATAGCAACAAGATCGATTTTTAAATAAAATAAAAAATGTGCTACATAAATTAGTGTCAAAACTCCTCTATGTTAGATAAAATTGTGTTGAATAAATAAGTGTCTAATACTGCTCGGTAGGGGTGACAAAATCAAATTTGATCAGTCTAATACGTTTAAGTTTGGGCGGGTTAAAATCCACTCATTTATTTGGTCAACCTATCTCAACCTAACTTATTTTAACCCGTTAAAAAATTGTGTTGATTTTACAACTCGAATTGGCTCGGGAGATATCTTGTCAAAATAATTTTACTTTTTCTAAAATTTGTTATGTTATATATAGCCATAATAAAGAATAATATAATTTTATTAGGTACTAAAATATTGTAAAAGAACAAATAAAATAAATAAAATTTGAGTAGGGTGGGTCTTGAACGATTCTATAACCCATTACCCAATCCGTTTTGACCCAAGCAAATTCGATCTGAATTGACTCTTGACCCCTTTGTTATTTTGACCCGTTATGATCCGCCTAAATTTGACCCAACCCGCCCATCTGCCACCTCTACCGTCTGATTATGATCTTGTAATCTTGTAATGCAAGAATTAGCAGAGGAAAATATGAAGCATATTACTTGAGTGAATTGAACACTATTTATTGGAAATTATACTTTTAATAGAAGTCATCAAAGTACAACTTCACACATATAGTACAAGTTGGACATACCTAAATATCTTTACGAAATTTCTGACTTCGCTACCATTTCTTTTTGTAGAGAAATGCTGCAGATAATGCAAAGGGGATGATGAGAGATGCACTTATTGAAATTCTTGATGTACAAACCAAAACATTTTTTATTGTTGACATGGGATGTTCAGTTGGACCAAACACATTTTTTGCAATACAAAATATTATAGAAGCCATTAAACATAAGTACCATGCTCAATTATCTCTCAATTCTACTAGTCCTGAAATCGAATTTCATGTTTTCTTCAACGATCATGTCACCAACGATTTCAACATCCTATTCAAATCACTATTTTCCGATCATCAAAAGCCATATTTTGCTTCTGCAATTCCTGGTTCTTTCTATGGACGATTGTTCCCCTCGCGTTCTCTTCATATCGTGTATTCTTGTTACGCATTACAATGGTTGTCTGAGGTGCCAAAGGAGTTGATAGATAAGAAGAATAAAGGAAAAATTCATTATGATGGTGCTTCTATTGAAGTATGGAATGCATATGTTGCTCAATTTTACAAGGACATGGGAGTATTTTTGAGTGCAAGGGCTGAGGAAATTGTTCATGGAGGATTAATTGTTCTTGTTTTACCAGCTATTCCAAGTGAAATACAATACTCCAAAATTGGACATAGGATGTTCACATTTCTTGAGTCTAGTCTTATTGATATGGTCAATGAGGTGAGCCACTTATAACCTTATACTTTATCTATCTGTTTCAATTTATTTATATCGTACTTTTCTTTAGTATATTTTTCAAAAAGAAAAAAGTTATCTTAATTATTTTCTCTAAATTTAATAATTCTGTAAGTAAACATCTGACATAAGATGTTTAAGACCATAAGATGACGTATTGGATGCTCACAATTCTTGAGTCTAATCTTATTGATATGGTCGATAAGGTGAGCCATTCATAAAATATACTTTCCTCTCTCTCTTTTTGTATTTATGTATCATCTTATTTTTCTTATTGTTGTCTAAAAAAAGTCATTTTCTAAGAGGGTTGCTTGAATAATTTTTTTTTAAAGTGATATTTAAGTGAAAAGTCTAAAAATAGGTATCTACCTACTTCTAGATTTTGACTTGTTTTGTACTTTTTAAGCCTAACGTAAGGTGCTTAAAAGTATTTTGTGTTTTTGCCAAACATCTCTAAAATTTTTAAAAAATGCTTAAACGTCAAAAGCATCTAAATATAAGCCTATCCAAACACCCTCTAAATCTTGTAACTCTTCAATTACGTAATTAAGACCACAAGATGAAATTTTAATATATAGTGTACATCTTTAATTTAAAATTTCAAGATTAAAAGATCTTTGACTCTTTCTTAAACTCTTGTGCCTAATCAAACTAAAAACACTTTAAATTTAACGAAAGGACTAGGGACTAGGGAGTATACGTTAAATATCTTGGATCTTGACTTCAAATTTCATATCCTGAATTTCTCGGACCCTCTATCCACTTGCAGAGTCAAGACTCCTAATAAGTCAATTCAAAAAAAGTGATTCGACTGAACCCCTTCATCATATTTAGTTCTATCATCGCTTCTATCCCATTTAATATGACACATTTTCTTTTTTCATACAGGGAATTGTAGAAGAATCTCTAGTGGACTCATTCAATTTGCCACTATATTTTCCCTCTGCTGAAGACATGACTAAAGTAGTGAAGAAAAATAAACATTTTAGCATTGAAAGAATGGAGCTAACAAATCCCAAACCCAACATTGATGCAAAGAGTTTCATTATTCACATGAGAGCTGGTTTTGAAGAAATGCTCAATAAACATTTTGGAAGTAAAATTACAAATGAAATATTTGAGAGGACTTTGGAAAAAAATGAAGAAATTTCTGCATGGTTGAAAGATGAATATCAAAAGACCACAAGACAATTGTTTCTCGTTTTGAGATGTAAAATTAACTTGTAAAGTATTTTATTTTCATGGACAATTTATGTTTTTTGTTTAAATTTATGGACAATTTTGTTTTTCTTTTTTTCGTCAGTTAAAATAATATTACTGTCTAAATTCAGCAGCTCTTCAATTATAACGTTTACAAAGTGTTTCTAAGATCATACGATAAAATTTTGATATATTGCACACATCATTACTTTAAATTTTTGAACAATTCCAGCTATTAGCCACCATTGTTGAACAAGCCACCAGCCACCATTGTTGAACAACCACCAGCCACCATTGTTGAACAACCACCACCCACCATTGTTGAATATTCAAGTGTCAACAATGGCTGCCTTGTGATGTCATTGGGGTAGAATTTCCCCTATAAAAGGAGCTGCTGAGCTCCTTCATTCAGCACCACCCATCATCATCAAGAACGTGTGAGTTATAATCATCACCAAGATGTGTGATATCACCAAGATGTGTGATATCACCAAGAAGAGTGTTATCATTCAAGAACACCAAGAAAAAGTATATTGTGTGAGGTTGAGAGTTGTTTTGTATTCTATTCTTGTGAGTAATAGAAGAAATTTTTCTCTCAAATTTGTGTT
>JAABOM020000002.1:13517378-13536636 GCA_011800125.2 Solanum clarkiae
CTCGCTATTTCCTCGAGATAACCTTCCCTTCCTCCAAATATTTATCTACAACATAGTAGGTGATAAAACTAGCATTAGCAACCAATAAATACATCTTGGCAGCCCAATCTAATAAAAAAAACACACATGGGCAGCAAGCGGATAGTTATAAACCCGGATGTATTTTTTCAACCATTCCGCCCCTAATCGTATTTTCTAATACACATTATAATGTACATATCATGTTCAGCCTATTTTAGTGTCATAACAGTCTTACAATAGCCCACAAAGCACAATACATAACAATTCTACACAACATACAATTAGGCGGCATAATGTTACGTCCTTTCGCCACATTTTGACATCGACAATCCCGAACCTGTTTCAACTTTACCCAAACTGTCCTCAACCCATCTATACATAGGAACAACTCTAAAACAGTCATAAAGGACATGAGGCAATAGCCTTCCATCCATCAGCCCACAAGTTCATACTAAGAGTACAATTGTGATATCCTATAAGAACTCACTTTCGTGGAGTGTAAAAATGGTGCAGTAGCCTTTATACATCATTATAGAACCAATACTCATTAATAACAATAGTCTCCCTTCATAATCAATCCAACCAAAAAGAGAAAAGCTTCCAAATAAACAAGAAAAACGTACAACAACTTTTGGAATACATGTTGTCCAAAAGTTTCAGCATATACCTAACCAGCATAGTCTCTTGTTTTCCATAAGAAAAACCATACTAAACACATAAGTAAACTTGCTTACCATTACTTTCAAGGTGTAGGGCTTCTCCAAGAACCCTAAAAGCCTCCTTGTGGTTGCTTTGCAAGGTTAAGAAAGTGTAGAGAGAAAGCTTTGTGAAAGTTAATTTTTTTTCCAAGTTAACAATGACTTAAAGGTGCTACTTGTAAGCCTTTTTAAAAGAGTTTTTTGGCTAACTTTGTTGTGTGGTTAAAGCCTCATATTATCAAGGTGGTGATGCAGCAGCTTGGCCCTTTCACTTGGGCCTAATTGGGTTCCAAAGTTGATGGCCTTGGCTACTCATTTTTCAAATTTCTCTTCACTTAGATTAGGCCCAAATAGTCAAGTGGATTGTGATGTGATTGGGCCCTTTTTATATTCTTCTTGGGATGAAAACAAATTCCATTAATGATGCCAAAACACAGGCTAAAGTTACACCCTTAATACGAACTTTATCCATAATTGGACTTGGACGGATTTGACATTGAGCCTCGTCTCCGTCTAGCTAGCACGTTTAAAATAAGCAAGTAGGTAACTCACCTGCTAGCTTCCTAAGTCCTGCAAGCTCTTCAATTCTCTCACTTTATTTAAGGTCGCAATCTCCTCAATTTGACTTAAAACTTATTTACACTCGACCCTTTTCATCGTTAAACATACATATCGCCCTCTAATTTGAGATTCAAGCACTTTTTAAAATTGGCACTAATTTAACAATGCCATATCATATTTCATTTGCATAGTACTAGTATTGTACGATGTGGGGTGTTACACATATCCCAGACATAGGAATCAAATTGCTTGTAGTTCAACTCAATCGATTGAAAAGGAAATCTCTTATACTAAGATAATCTTTGGTTGAAAAAGAGTGACAAATAAATTGAATATGAAAAAGGTTAGTCATGACTGTGGTGCACTTCACACCCATAAGTAAGAACTTACATGGACATAATTTTCAAAGCTCTAGGTGTATTGTCACTTGGATTTGAAAGATTGCTTCTGGTGAGAGTTGAAATCATCCAGATGCGAAACTGAAACGAGTGAATTCAAAGAAGTACCCACATGCCTTCTAATAAGGGTATGGTTGGTTTGTGGCGGAAGTCACTTCTCAGTTCGCATCCAATGAGTTTGACATTCCTCTTCAGACTGTGTCCCAGTTCGCTGCTAAGAAAAGTTTCACGTTGTGCTATGCTCCATATCTCTTTGCTGTGCAATATTTCCTGCTAAACTTTATGCAAAATCTAAAAGGCATTTGTTAATTATAAGTTCATCTAAATTTCAGAATTAATGCAAAGCCACTTAATATATGTATACGATTGGCTACAATTAGTGCTAAATAATGTTAGTGCCAGTGCAAAGTTAGTACTAAATCATGATTAGTGCAAAATTAGTGCCAAACATAGATAGTGCCAATACAAAATTAGTGCAAAATTAGTGCCATCATAGTTAGTACAAAATTAGTACCAAACATAGTTAGTACCGGTGCAAAATTAGTGCCAGTACAAAGTTAGTGCAAAATTAGTGCCAGTGCAAAGTTAGTGCAAAATTAGCGCCAAATTAGTGCCAGTGCAAAGTTAGTATGAGATTAGTGCTAAATTATCAGAGATTAAATTGGTGCTATGAATATTAAAAATAAAAAAAAATAAAATAAAACTGTCTCATGGATGTCACAACTTTATTGCTCCGCTCTCTTGAATTATTTCTATTCTTTTGTTTGCCTCCTTGTTTGGATGTTGCAACCTTATCCAAGATGTAATTGTTGGATAAATAATACTCAAACTCTGTTGTTGTTCCTGCTAGAGTTTTCCTACGTTCAAAGAAAATATGTAAGTTAGGGGAGGGAAGGCTTATTCACGCTGACTTGAGATTCTCAACTCTGTTCCTTTCCTCCCCTTTATTTTGTTTGGACTCTCTGACTCCATCCGAGGAATGGGACTTGATAGATGACGAAAAAAATAATATAATATTTTTTTAATAAATAAATAACTAAGTAGCACACATATATAAAAAATAATCATGTTGGGCCTCAGATTATGACATACATTTGACATCCTTTGCACCATATACTTGCATTATTCAACATCCTCGCTCAGCACATTCTAAAGCATCTTTACCACAGCTTTTCACATTAACCAATTTGTCAAGCTCATTTGTAGTAAAATTTTGAGACTTCCTCAAAATCTGCCCCAATTTTGTCCCAACAAATAATAAAAAAAATTTAAAGGATGCGACCGAGCCCATAAGGCGCCTATGTATCCCCTAAAGATAAGAATCAGGTCATATATAGTTTAGGATACAACATAAGAAAAAGATTTAATATGACCGAAGCCGATGAGGCCGCCTACGTATCCTACCAAGAAAATCAGGTCAAACATAGTTCATATTACATGCAAAATAGAATTTAGAAAAAATTGTACTAATATGACCGAAGCTAATAAAAGCCGCCTATGTATCCTGCCAAGGGAATCAGGTCCAGATGTAGTGCAAATTACATGTAAAATAGAATTTATAAAAATTTGTACTAATATGGCCGAAGATAATAAAAGCCACCTACGTATTCTGCCAAGGGAATCAAATCTGGATGTAGTTCGAATTACATAAAAAGGGTGTGAAAGGCAATAAGCTAAATTACACTTCTAGGAACAAATGAACTTTAATCCTACATCACCATCCGTGTTCCTAAATCAGGTTGATAATAACCGCTAAATACTTCATCATTGGGCCATAGCACATCTGCATACTCCTTTAACAAATCAAGCAATGGTCTTTTCTCAAGCGGCACCAACATTGATTCATATTCTTCTTGTTAGCTTTAAGTTGTCTAAATTCAAAATTCCAGCTTTATCTAAAAATTGATCAAATTCCTAGACTAGCTTGTCAAGTGGCATATCATTTTCATATTCTTTGGATTCTGCAAGTCATTCACGTGTTGCTCTATTGCCTCATCACATATCATAATCGTAGAACCAATAAATTTGTAATTTTATATGCTGAAAGTGAAAAATAGCGATAAAAATAAAGAATTAAAGGTAAAATGAAAAACATTTATAGATTTTGCATTCGAGCTTTCAAAAAGGGAGGCTAGAAAAATACAAGTTTTCTACATGATTAAACCCTCAACTTTAAATTACGTCATTTGAAAATATTAATAAAATTCAATCTATCAAGATTCCCGATGAACCAAGGATGAAGGTCCAATTCCTCAATGTATCTCCTGGTCCAGCATCAAAGATGGTCAGTGTCTCAATGAAATCTCTAATTTTCTCTTTAGTAATAGAAAACTTCTAGTCCCTTTAGCTAGATCATCCTCAAAAACATCCTGTGACATTCGGACAACAGACAAATTGGCAAGTGGTATAGAATCTGGTATGTAAATGTCACCCTTCTCCTTGACATCAAGATTGAGAACCTTTTCAAAAGTAGAATTCTTGCTGGCGTAATTGTCCTCTTCAAACTCAGCTCATCATCTATTGTGATCATATTTACCCCTGTATTCCCATGATTAGGCAATGAGTTATTGTTCACATTTGGGGGAACCCCTTTGAGCTGGATCACATTTTACTTGATAAGAAGTTCAATTATCTTTGAGAGCAAAACAATTTTCTATATCATGCCCAGCAGCTCCTGAATAATATGCACAATATTTAGACTCATCAAAAAACTTAGGACGAGGTTCCACATCTCTCCAAAGAATTGGTTAGATCACTACTGCTGTTTTCAACCTTTCAAAGAGTTGGTAGATGATTCAGCTAGAGGCATGTAAGTCTTCCTTTTATCAAAATTTTGGCGTGGCCTAGGTGGGGTTTCAGGATTATTTGGAGGTTGGTAACAAGATGGTTGTTGATAAATGGGTGGGTTTTGATATGTGGGAGGTTGTTGGTAATACACTAGTTGAGTATTGTAGACGGGATAAGAAATAGGTGAAAATGTTTGGTGGTATGGGCTTTGAGATGGTTGACTATGGTATGCATGAATTTGGCCTAGCCCACATCCTTAAACGTTCATTACAACTGTGACTTCATCTTTTTTCTTCTTAATTCCCCCTATTGTCCCAGCTTGAATTGCTTTATTTGCTTCTTGTTAGGCTACAAGTTCGTGACTCTACCAGACTTGATTCCTTTTTCCAAAGCTTCCCTAATCTTAATAAGATTTGTGAATTTTGCACCTATCATAAGCAACAGCCTCTCATAATATATATTATCTTGAGCTTTAATAAAGATGTCCTTCATTTCATTTTCATCTAATGGGGGTCGGACTCTAGCTGGATCTCCAACGAATGCCATACTCACAAAAGGTCTCATTTGTTTTCTTTTTCAACTTTTCAAGGTAAGACCGACCAGGGACGATCTCAATGTTGAATCTGAACCTTTCCATGAAATCCTCTGCCATACTACTACAATTACGTCAATTCTTAGGATCTTGCTCTATGTACCAAGTTAATGCATCTCAGGTTAGACTTCTGATAAATAATTTGATTCTTATGGTCTCGTTCCTGCCTACCCTAACCACCTTATCACAATAGGATCTTAAATGATTGTGAGAATTTCATGTGCCATCAAACATCTCAAATTTTGGTGGCTTGTATCCTTTAGGCAAGTTGATGTTAGGACGCACACATAGATCCTCATACTCAAGTTTCTTTCCTCTTTTACAAAGTCGCATATTCCTAACTTCTTCCCTCAACTCTCGCATCTCCTTGTCATGTTCCTCCAACTTTATTTTTCATTCTTTCTCCAACAAATAATATTGATCAACAATTGGTGCTAAAGTAGTAGATGGCTGAGCTTCTGTCACACATATCGGTGGAACACATTGCATATTAGGATCAATGTGTACTGCTGACATATGTTGAAGAGTTGAGTAATTTTGGATTGATGACATATTGTAGGGATTGATAGTTGGGATGACATGTAACGATTTATGGGAATTTGTTTTTGAGAATTTTGGTATGCGGAAGATTAGGTAGTATATTGAGGATAAAAAGGAATTTGTTTTGGAAGGCTTTGGTAGACGGGAAATGGAGCAATATGTTGTGGGTTAAGAGAGGCTTGAACATGAGGCAGGTTAATATGTCAGATATTGGAGGAAATTTGGTTGGACGAGTTTTGGCATATGAGAAATGGGTTAACATATTGGGGGTTAACATTAGCTGGGGTTATAGTTGGTGGATTTATGAGATACAGTTCATGACATGTGTGTTTATAGGCTGGGTGTTTTGTGGAGAGAAATGGTTAGAAACAGAAGATTCAAAAGATGGAAAGTGAGGGGATATTGGAGTACTTGCCCCTGGTTCTTGGGAAGGATTGTTGGAAATTGATAACTTGCCAAGATTCCTAATACGCTCAACTTCTCCTTGCAAATTAGCAGTTTGTTGCTCCAGTCAAGCAATGTGTGCATCATTACTAGTATCGTCCTTAGTTGTCGAAGTTTCAGGATTGTCTTCAGTAGAAGTGACATTTTCAATGCCCAAAAAATCTGCCATCAATGGATCGACCAAGCTAGTTCTCAGCTTTTGCACTGGCCATTGAGGTAAAGTGTTTGCGTCGTCAGACATCTTGAGTGCTAACGTGAATAAGCCTTTTGGGGAATAGGATTAAAAAACTAAAAAGAATAAAAAATAAAAACCAATATTAGAAAAGGCGGCAAAACATCTAAACAATTTTAAATTAGGAGAAAAAGTCATATAGTAAATAAAGTAAGTAGTGCGAAACAAAAATTAAGCAAGTTATAAGACAATTAATGCATCGTAATATATAAGGTACCTTTTTATGCCTGAGGTAGGCTTAACGAAAATTTGAAGGACAAAATGTGCCAATACGTCATTTAATTTCTCTTTAATCAATTAATATATATATCTTCAAAAATATACTATAAGAATAAAATAGGATACTCCTAATCTAATAAGCTATTCTAAATCATCATCACGCATCTCTTAATTTGCTCTGTGTGCTAATGTTGCTAAAGTACACTTCATATACCGAAGTTTGGAAAGATTGATAGACTGCAAAACAAAAGGTTAGCTTATGTCTATCCACTAAGTTTAACTAATTAAGAGCAAATAGTCGGTATTTAGGCACAATTATTCTTCAAATATGCACATAGATTATGATAAGGTGTCACTTGGGGTCGTGAACCCACTTGGACGTTTGGTAAGATAAACTAATAATCTTAATACGCCTTGCGTATTAGACTACTAGACTTGCATGATGCATGTTCCTTAAAGGGTGTTGGTTTCGCTTTATCTTAAGTGTCTAAGAGTAGGTTTTGAATAGACCGGGCACTCAGGCGGACAACCTGAGCTGGAAATCATGACAATCATTGAACGCATCGCGAACCAATAAATTGTCATTTTCTCCCAAAAAGGGTTAAGTATTTGAAAGTCTGGTTGCGGGTTTGCAAAACCATCCTTGCAAATACACAAGATATAATAGAAAATGTCATGAATGCAAATGACAATTATAATTTGAATTTAAACAAATATGAGGCAAATAAAAGAAACACAAAAAAGGTTACTAATTATTACAACTCAAATAGTTAGTCAAATAATCATAATCTAATGGTTAAAACCTAATTAAGTTCCCCAACAGAGTTGTCATTTTTGTTATTTGATAAAATGTCTTTGGGTTTCGAAAATTTGATCTATTACTTAATTGATTTAAATAAATCAAATTTTCAAAATTAAAACAGAGTCGCCACCTAATTTTAAGGATAATTAGAAAACCAATAAAACATTTTGAAAAGACTTAACAGAAAAAATTCTTTTTAAAATTTAAAGAAAACCGCTCGGGTTCACATTTTCACTTCAAGAAGGTTTTACGCATGCAAAATGACGGTTAACACATGATTATCCGGCGATTAGGCAACTTTGACTAACTTCAAAAAAAAATCAACTTAAGAAAATGAAATTTAAAAAGTCCAAATTAGAAAGTTTAAATTGTCAGATTGTCTAATTTGGCTAATAAAGACACTTGAATGTTTAAAAATCCTAACACACAATTTTAAAATTAGAGAATCACAAAATTAAAAAATAAATATAACACAAATGATTTGACTTTCGGAGAATTTAATTAGCTTTAAAAAATAAACAAATAATTAAAGCTACAAAAATAATGTTAGAGTTAGTGAATAAGATAATAAGTATCACAAACAAAAGCACACAATAAGGAAATAAATAAAATTGGGCTTTGGCAGGCCCAATTCCCAAAACCTATCCTAATTCTAAAATAAGAAACTTGGGTCTACCTAGCCCACATGCTCAAAAGGATTGTTGTTGCTTCCTTGGGCCGTTGGCTCGTTTCCTGCTTGTATACATAGCGTATATTTTACGTATATTAGTATGTACACATTGGTTTTCAAGACCTGTGAACAACTCCAAAACCCTCTAGACTGCTCCCTAGACCCGGTGATGTCCTAAAATGCAGGGTGGAGTCCCCAAAAGAACTCAAAAATGCCGCATGTGCCAAAGAAAATAATAGCACATAAGAAACTAATTATTTGAACCATAAAATATATAAACATTGTTATGAATCCAAGTATTTTGATAGAGGTACTATGCACGTGAAAATCACAAAAACAAAAATGCTCATATTAGCAATGCAACAAGCATGATATATAGACTTTCAAATATAAAAATAGAAGAACTCATGTAGTTACGAATCATAACATGCTAAACTTTAAACATTAATAGACAAGTTGAACTTAAGAGCGAACTAAGGGAAGTCCTAGATTATGTTTTTTTCTAAAGAAAACCCAATGAGTTTAAAACAGATCAAGCATACTTAGGACAAAAAATAGAAGAGGAAACAAACTTTTGACACATTATCAAGGGATTTGGAACCATTTCGGCAGAAAACTCAAGTTTGCGTCAAAGACTTAACCATCAAAGTATAGAATGGTGAAGATGAATCATTTTAAAAATCACTTAAGATTTTATAATCGATTAAGAAACCACAAATATGGGACAGGAAACATTAGACTAACAACTAATTAACGATAACATCACAACACGCTTCCAGAAATGTCTTAATGACCAACAACAACAAACCACAGCGTTGACTCGCTATAATGGCATTTCCAGTCGAAAAAATGAAGCGCAAATATGAGAACTTCTATATAGCTTCAAGATTCACATTCAACACAGTGCATGAAATTTATGATAAAACCAAGATGAACGAGACAAGAGTATTACCTTTCTTGGAGCAACGAACTGGGACGAAGAATTCAAGAAGACTTTTCACCGCCAAAGAACTTTGTCTGCACCTTTCTTGACTTCGAATGGCTTCTAATTTCAAAGAAAATCTCCTAAATCAACTATAAACCTTAGAATTTGGACTTAACAAGAAGAGTGCTTTTTGAGGGCAGTGCCGGCTGTCCTAAAACAGTAGAGAAGAGTGAGAATCTATAGCAAAAAATTTAGGTCGTTTTGGAAGGGGGGAGGATGAAAAATGTTTTAGAATTTCAAAATTGAAAATTGGGGTGCACGGATGAGTTATCTAGTCAAATTTTTCTGTGTTATCGCTCTCGCTTGCTGCGTTTGGAGTGGTTTTGCCACTGATTGTCGTTGATTTTGTTGTCGTAGTTTGTGAGCGTGAGGTGAAAGGAAAAAAAGAAAAGGGAAAAATTGGAGGCGCACAGGTTTTCTGGTCGTACTTTTCTTCATTGATAAAGAAGAATTGGAGTGGGTAAGTGTGAGAAAGAAAAAGGCAAGGGGGACATGCGGGCCCACGTAAAAGAAAAAGAAAAAGTAAAGTAAAAAGGAAAAAGCAAGGGAACATCTGGGGTCGGGACGCGGGTTTGAATTTTAAAATACACGATGAATTAAATTAGATCAATTAACGAGCTTTATTTAAAATTAATTAAGCAAAATAATTAAATCAATTATGAACTACTTACTTTCAAAAAATAATTTGATAATAAACAATAATATAATTTATTTTTATTTTTGAATAATTATGAAAAAGTACGCAATTACATACAAAATATATGAAAAAATATATATATAATACCAAAATAACTTAAAATATTTTTTTTTTGCAATTTTTCTTAAAAATAATTATTTCAAATTGTTAAAAATTGAAGAAGCTCGATAATTAATTTATGATGTGGAGGGTCATAATTGGGTGTCAACAGACATGTTCTCGAGAAACCTTGTCCTAAGGCTCCCAATTCTGAGGTAGCATCTGACAAGGCTGCTTTGATTAAAGAACAAATTGTCAAGTGACAAGATGATGATTATTTATGCAAGAATTGTATTTTTGGAGGAATGTCTAACAAATACTATGATCAATATTATATCAAGTAGAAATTTGCCAAGGATATTTGGGACAATCTTTAAGCCATCTATTTGGCAGAAGAGGCGAGTTCTAAGAAATTTCTTGTTTCAAATTATATGGAGTTTAAAATGGTTGATGACAAGTCAATCACTGGACAAGTACAAGAGTTTTAACTTATAGCTAATAAAATTGATATATTTGAAATTACTCTTGATGAAAACTTTCATGGTGGTGCTATTGTCTCAAAATTTCCTTCGTCTTGAAAAGAGTATAGAAGTAAACTCTTGCACAAGAAGAAAGATTTGACTCTTGAATAATTGTTGCAATGCTTGCAAATTGAACAAGAGACATGATATCGTGACAATAATACTTTGAACGAACCTATCATGAAAGCTCATATCATTGAAGAAAAATTTACCAAGAAGGAACCTGGCAATAAGAAACTATCGAAGGTAAAGAAGAATGTGCATTTTAAGCGTACTAATCTTGAATCGGATGAATATTATCATTGTCACAAAATTGGACATTATGCACGTGATTGCAAAATTCTTAAAACTGAAAAGAAGAAAGAAAAAACAAACAACAGTAAAAAGAATGAACTTGTGACAATGGTCATAGAAGCTTTTGTAGCCGAGATCAAGTGGAATGGTGGATAGACACCCGGTATAACTCATCATACATCAGGTGATTGAAATATTTTCACTACCTACAAATTAGTGAGGGACAATAAAATATTATATATGGAAAACTCGCCCTCTGCTAAGGTTGTGGGAAAAAGAAAGGTTGAATTGGAATTCACTTCTGGGGAAATGGTCACATTGATTGACATATTATATATTCTTGATATTCGAAAGAACTTCGTGTCAGGTACGCTTCATCGAAGCATGGTTTTAAAATAATTTTTGAGGCAAATAAATTTAGTTTGTCTAAAAATGACATGTTTGTTGAAAAAGGTTATGCTACAAATGGTATGTTCAAACTCAATATTGGAAATGAAAATATTTTTACTTATGTTGTAGAGTCTCTAAACTTATGGCATGAACGTTTTGGTCATGTAAATTATAGATCAATTCAACTTATGGTGAATAATTGATTAATTAAAGATTGTGGAAGGGATCATACTACTAAGTGTCTTACTTGTAGTAAGTGCAAAATAACAAAAAAGCCTTTTAAGACAATTGAAAGGATATCCACGCCTTTAGAACTAATTCACATTGATATTTGTGAGATGAATTATTTATCATGTCATGAAAAGAGAAATTTTATCACTTTCATTGACGATTATATAAGGTATACATATGTTTTTCTATTGAAAACAAAAGATGAGGCATTTGAGGCTTTTAAAATATATAAAGCAGAAGTTGAAAATAAATTGAGTTTGAAAATAAAATCAATTAGATCTGACAGAGGTGGAGAGTATTTAAAATCAGATTTTATTAATTTTTGTGAAAAGGAAAGTATCGAGAAATAATTGACCATGTCTTATACACCGCAATAAAATAGTGTTACAAAAAGAAAAAATAGAACTTTCATAGAAATGAAAATCTATGGACTGAAGCCTTATCGTCAGCTTGTCATATTTTGAATCAAATTCCTTCCAAGAAACATAATGTTTCTCCTTATGAACTTTGGAAGAATCGAACGCCAAATATAAATTACTTTAAAGTATGGGGTTGTTTAGCTTATGTTAGATTACTAGATCAACATACTACTAAGGTTGGCTATAGAGAAATAAATTGTGTATTTATTGGTTATTCACAAACTAGTAAGGCTTATAAATTCTTAAATCTTGAGACTCCAATCCCTCACACAATTATTGAATCATTGCATGCTAACTTTTTTGAGCATATATTTTCTAAAAGAATGAAATCTGTGGATCAAGATGCAAGTTCTTCCATATGTTCTCTTAAAAGGAAAATGGTTGAACCATTGAAAGAAAGTCAACCAAGACTTAGTGTGAGATCTGCTGAACCAAGAGACATTGGACCTAATTTTCAAACTTACGTGATTGAAAAAGAACCTGAAAGTTATGCTGAAGCAATGTCTTCACATGATGCTCCTTTTTAGCGTGAAGCTGTTGATGATGAAATACATTCTATCTTGTTAAATAATACTTGAATTTTATCAGATCTTCCTCCTGGATGTAAACCAATTGGTTCTAGATGGATTTTTAGGAAGAAAATAAAATCAGATGATACTTTAGATAAGTATAAAGCTCGTTTGGTAGCTAAAGGATTTACTCAAGTGAAAGATCTTGATTATTTTGATACTTTTACACCTGTAGCTCGAATGACCTTTATTCGACTCTTGGTTACTTTAGCAACAGTTTGTGGCCTTATAATTCATCAAATAAATGTAAAACTGCATTTTTGAATTGAGAACTAGATGAAGAAGTTTACATGAAACAATCAGAAGGATTTGTCATTCCTGATCAAGAACATAAAGTTTGTAAACTTCTTAAATCTCTTTATGGATTAAAGCAGGATCCAAAGCAATGGCATGAGAAATTTAGAAATATTATGATTTATAATGGCAACATAATCAATGGGGGTGATATCTGCATATTTAGTAAATTTCAAGAAAATTCTAGTGTTATAATTTATTTTTATGTAGATGACATATTGATCTTTGGAATTAATATTGAAAGAGTCAAAGAAACAAAATCATTTCTTACTTCTCAATTTGAAATGAAAGACCTTGGAGAAGCTGATGTGATTTTGGGCATTAAAATCATAAGATCAACAAATAATTTGACTCTTACTCAATCGAATTATATCAAAAAGATTGTGAAGAGGTTTGGTCACTTTGATGATAAACCTGCTCCCACACTATTTGATCTAAGCATAAAAATAGTATGAAATTCTAGTGATATTCTTGATCAATTGACATATTCTCAAATAGTTAGGAATCTTATGTATGTCATGTATTGTACCAGGCCAAATATTGCTTATGCAATAGGAACTTTGAGAAAGTTTAATAGTAACCCTGGAATTGAACATTAGAATGCTTTGATTCGTCTTTTAAGATATCTGAAGAGAATAATCAATGTTAGCCTACATTATTCTACCTTTCCAGCAGTTTTTGAAGGCTATAGTGATGCTACTTGGAACTCTGATTCGAGTGACTCTAAATCTATTACTGCTTCAATTTTTACTTTGGGTGGAGCAGCAATCTTCTGGAAATCAAAGAAGCAGACATGTATTACTCATTCAACTATGGAGTCAGAATTTATAGATATGTCTTCTGCTGGAGAAGAAGCTGATTGGCTGTGATGTATACTAATGGACATTCCATTATGGAGTAAGCCAATTCTACCTTTGACTATCTATTGTAATAATCAAGCTTCTATATTTCGGACGTCAAGTGATTATTACAGTGGCAAATCGAGACAAGTTCATCTCAAACACAATCATGTAAGAAGATTATTGGAGGAAGGCATAATTTGCTCCAATATGTGAAGTCTAGATGCAATTTAGCAGATCTTTTATCTAAAAGGTTAGACAAAGAGTTAGTGGTGGAAACTTGTAATAGGATGGGAATAAAGCTTGTTGTAAATTAGTTGTACTTTACGGTAACCCTACCTAATGATGTAATCTTAGGTTCAAACGGAAAAAGAAGTAAAGTTACAACTGCGAAGCACATCAATAAAATTTCCATTTCTTTAAAGAAAAAAAATAAGTAGATGTGCATGATTGAGATTATATTCTCTTAATGAGTTTATAAATCAATTTCGGTTAGAGTATGTAGAAATACTCTTGATAGATTTATTAATATTTTGCTGTAAAGGAGGATGAGATTAATTTCTTTTAATGAAATTTATAAACTATTTGGTCAGAGTATACAAAATTACTCTGATGAATTCACCACACTAAGTGCGAAGTGGAGGCCGCTTCAATAAGATTTTTAACAGGAAAATCTTAAAGCACTTAGTTAAAAGGATTCAGGACACGTGGCCATAAGATGTCAAAGGATTTTGATTTTCACCAAAACATAGTAACATGTGTGTAGTATTTTTCTACTGAACCACTTAGTTCAAGATTCGTTCACTAAGTAGTCAATAATTTAGAAAGTCTTCACTAGCTAATAGTTCAAGTCCAAAAGACATCATTATTGGTGTATGTTATTAGATTAATGCCTCAAAATATTTTTTGATTTTTCAAATGATAAAAACTTCTTGAAACAAATGAGAGATTGTAAGAATTAGTGTTCCAATTAATTTTTAAAATAAATTCGTCTGGTAAAAGTTTTGATAAAAATTTTACTTTTGAAAATTCACAAATACATAAATTTGAATTTAACATTCATTTCTCTTACCTTATAGGTTCTTGCAAGTTACTTGAATTTTTTTTTGAATTCATGAACCTAAATTAATTAATATTTTAATTAAAGACTTTGCTTTCAAAACTCTTATCCTATAAATAGTGGTGTGCTTCTTTTGAAAAGACATCACTTCAACAAGAAAAATACTTTTCCTAGAAAACATTGAGAGATATTAATCAAAAGGTGAAATCACATATTCAAGAATAGAAGAGTAACATTCTTGAATGCTACTTGTTTTGTGACTTAGTTGAATCCCGAAGATAGAGTTGTCATTTATTCTTCCCTTTGCTCGTGTGAGAGACTCCAACTATCTTCAAGAAATGTATTAATGTGCCTCTAAGCCAAGCAAGTTCTTATTTAGAATTTCTTATACTATCATCATTCTTGTTCTAACACATTAAATACTTCCTCCATTATATTTTTATAGAGCCATTATTGTAAAACGTAATTGCCATGTCATTGAATGCATGTTGTTTCATAGATGACTTAATTTTAACATCATGAAGATTATATTGACCCTCCAGGTTATTTTCTCCACTTTTAGAACTTTTAAGCATTACTTTAGTGACCCTAAGTCATTTATGATTTGTTGGCACTGACAATTCGTTCGCCTAATAGTTCACTTCATTTTTATATCTGTTTTTGTGTTTTTGAACCCTTGGAGTTTAGACGGTTGACCTCGATCAAACTCTAGGAAGCTGGCCTCGGAATGAAATTCTAATGGTTCCATCAGCTTCGGAATGATTATCTTAGGCTAGGAGCATGGTCGACTAAATTGTCGAGTTGTTGTAAGTACTTGAACAATTGTTATCAACCCTACTCAAAATCAACCAAACCAACCCATCATTTTTTCCTCACAAAGTACTATAACAACAAAAATCAAATAACACTCATACCCAGTTACGCAATTGTTGTAATACTTCAACAATTGTCGTCAATTCTACTCGAAATCAATCAAACCAACCCAATTTTTTTCTCACAACAACTACAACAACAAAAATCAAATAACAACAACAACACACTCATACCCAAAATCGACCAACCAACCCAACATTTCTCATCTCACAATGACTACAATAATAAAAATCAAACAACACTAACAACATCCATACCCAAAATCAACCAATCAACCAAGCATTCTTCTCAAAATGACTATAAAAACAACACACATATCCGAAATTGTCATTTTCAAAGAGTACAACAACAAATCAAACAACACCAAGTAGAAACTAGAATATGCAATAATAAAATACATATTTTTTCATCTTCTTAAACCTAAATAATCATTTGTACAACAAAAATCAAAATCATAGGGTGAAAAAATAAACAAAATCTTACCTTAAGGAAGATGAGAATGACAATAAAGATGACAGCGACGGTAACGACGAAGATGGACAAAGTTGAGGATGATAGTGATGACGAAGATAGCAGTGATGATGACAATGACAAGGACAATGAAGAAGAAAGAAAGGAGAAGAAGAAGAGAAGGAAGAAACCCCCTTTTAATTTTATCTTCATGCTTGATCGTGGAGGAAGTTGAAGGGATGTATAATTTGAATGAAAAAATGTTTTTGTCTTTTAAAATATTTTTAAAAATTATACAAGTTTTTGAAAATAAATAATTACTAAAATTTTAAAAATATATATTTTATCCCCAATTAAATTAAATCGCTCTGATCCCTAGTTAAGGACAACTCACCTTTTTTTAATTTAACTGTAAGGAGATACCACCACTTCAATTTTTCCCTCTTCTTCTACCTCAGTTCCTTCTACAACTCTATTTAAAAATTGACAAAATCAACCTCTTCTCCTCGGGCAAGAGGGAGAGTACCCAAATTAGGGCCAAATTGACTACACTTGCAGCCTGTATAACAGAATTTAGAGGAGCCTTTTTATGGTTTCCCAGTCGAGACTTAGCTTCTTCGTCCTCCTAAAGAAGCAGAAATACAACAGAAGCAAAAATGTTTGGTAATTTTGGGTATGCAAATTCACAATACTCATAATGTTTCTTTCTCACATACTCTATTTCTTCCATTTATCATTTCCGCCAAGGTTTTCCCCTTTTGTATTTTTGTTTTTCTCCATCAATTTTACCATGCATATGGGTTTTGTTACTGATTAATTTACGTTTTCTGGGTGCATTTTTTGGTTATTTTGATTAGAACCCAACACACTTTCAAGTGCTAATATTAGGACAAATAAGTTTCCGTGTGGCTCTGCTCAGCCACAATTTTTTCATTGTTGTTTGTTTTCTGCGTTTCGCATGTGGGTGGTTTACAATTTGGTATTTTGATTCTCCGCGTTTTGTTGTTGCCCGTGCTTAGGTGTTTAAATTTCCCCTTAATCTTGCGCCTATAAAGTGTTTGACAAAATTCCTTTTTCTCGAAATTGATTTCTTCTCCCGTGTCTCTTCCCCCTTTTCTGTTAGTAAATATTTTTTTTTGTGTGTGAATTTGTGCTTCATCCGCAGCTTTGAATGTTGTGAACTGAATTTTTCATTGGTAATAGTTGATTTCTGCAGGAGAAAATATTTCGATCAGTTACACTTTAACTAATCTTAATAACTGGATCAAGATGAACAATCTGATTTCAAACAAGGAAAACAAAAAAGGAGGAGAACGTTAATATTTAGGTGTTGTTTTGGCATTCAAATTTGTTATGAATATGCTTGTGCCCAACCTTCATTCTTGAGCTACAATGACCATTTTTGGCTACAACTATTGTTCTAGTGCCTTAAAATATCCTTTTTATTTCTGAAGGTGTGTAAACTTTGCAAGGAAATTCAACTTTACCCGGTCAATATCCAGGCTTGATTGAGCAACCGCCGGTAAGTGACTACTTTATGTTGCTTTATCGATGACTGTGACCCTTCGAATTATAAATTAAACATTGTGTGTATTAGTTCTCAAATAACGTCTTAGATACATGAATGTAGATGTCTGCAAATAAAAAGATTGAGTCTGCACCACTTTCCATGAATCGTTAACGGGTCATATAACTCAACTTTCTTTGTAACTCAATTTAAAGTAGTACTATTCCACTTCTCTTCTCTGTTTGACATGATGAAGACTATTGTATCGTGTGAAAATCAAGAGAGAGTGTTGTTTGAGAAGGTGATTTTTGGGAAGAATATTATGGACATTTTGGCTTGTGAAGGTACTGCCGAAGTTGAACTTAAAGAAGTGAGGGCCAAGGGGAGTTATATATGCTCTCTCTTGCTGGAGACCTGTTCATAATTGATCAATCAGAAGTCTAATTATATTTTAACAAACTGAACTATTTGATTTTATCATGTGTGCTGGCACTTATATTGTTAATGTTTGTTTTTAATGAATAGGACGCAACATACTACTATGCTAGAACTTAATTTTTGATACTAATTTAACAAAGGATTGTAGCATAATTTGGTTAAATCTCCTCAGTTTTTTTCCCCAGCTTCTAACGGCATAAAATTGGACCATGAGGTTCATCTCTATGTTGATTGCAGGTCTATCTTTTCAAATTTTAGAAGAAACATATAAAGAAATTCTGGTTTTAGAAAAATTTGGTTGAAAATTCGAAATTTTAACTATGCCACATAAATTAAGACGAGGGAGTAATAGTTTTTAGGAGATGCTCTGTTTTACTTGTTGATTTCCAACTCCTTGTTCAGTTCAGTGTCAGCATGTCTATTCTTGCCATGGATATTTTGTCCTTGCTTACTGTAATTTGTGTTAATTTCTTTGTTAATTATAGTGATTATTCGTCTTTAAACCTTTGATTTGGTAACTTTGGCAACTCTACATGGTGTGAAAATCATTGAATTATGGTTTTTAGTTCATAAATCTAACAGGTTTTTGGTATTTTATTACAGACTTATATGAGCTTCAGCCATGGAGAAAGGAAAGTGAATGCATATGCTCCTGATATAGTTCTTGAAGACTTTTTGGGGACTGCAAAATCTGAATCAGCTCCATCAGTTGCATTGGTGATCTCCTTATGACACCAACATGCTCCTTCTATTTCATACACAATATATCCATTTTTCTGACTAAATAAATTTATCAATGATGTTGTCCGTACACAAGCATGAAGCTGGGCAACCATTTTATCTACTCCATTCAGCCACAATTGAAAGACTTATGGACAAATTGAACCATTCTTTTCCAAATGTAAAGTCTTTCTACACTATCAGGTTACCCCAGTCCCATTCTCACAACAATTTGTAAATATTAAAAAATCAATACCAGGCACCCACCCGCTAGTGTTTGGAATAAATTCCAATCTTCTTCCTGCTCAATCGAAATGCTTGTCCGTTTGGATTTCCGTTCTCTCTTCTTCCCTAAAACCGTCATCCATTTCCTCCGCTTCTTTTGCTATTCACAAATCCAGAAAACGCCGCCGGCACTTCCGCAATTGGAACCCTCAGTCGACGCCGACTTGATTTCTCAGCTACTCCTCCAACACCACAATCCATTTCATGCCATGGAATCCTCTCTTCAGCTCCATGGCATTTCCTTCACTCCTTTCCTTGTCCATCAGACTCTCCTCCGACTCAAACACTCTTCTAAAGTAGCCCTCTCCTTCTTTCACTATTCCCAATCCCATCCCAATTCGAGCTCTCTCGCCGAGACCGAAACCGCTTTCAATCTCCTCATCGACATTCTATGTAAAGTCCGCCAGTTCGATGTTGCCTGGCAGCTTATTATTCAAATGGACCAGAAATCCGTAAAAATCAACTTCACTACTTTTTATTTGTTGATCCGCAGGCTTATCTCCGCTGGCTTCACCCGCCAAGCTATTCGGACCTTCACTGAAATGCACATATTCCTTGATCAACAAAGTGAAGATGAAGTCTGGAAATCATATTTTTGTTATCTTCTTGATACCCTTTGTAAATATGGATATGTCAAGGTGGCTACTGAAGTGTTCAACAAGGAGAAGTGGAGATTGGAGCTC
>JAABOM020000002.1:13544066-13601129 GCA_011800125.2 Solanum clarkiae
CAGAACATACCACCTTGTGTTTTGAGGGTCCATGGAGGTTATAGTGTATGCTGAATCATCAGGCTGTGGAGGAACAGTCTCTTCTGAATGAGCCTGAGATACCAGAGGAATCTACATTAGAGTTGGAGTCATCATCATCTAACTCAGTTTCTTCACCCTCCTCGTTAGACTAGGAGGGGTTGTCCACTTCTATCGATACACTAGTTGATTGTTCTCGTGCCAAGGGCACGTTCACTGCTGGGTAAGGGTGCACGTGCATCTCCTTAGTTGATTTCTCCTCCTCGGAGTATTTATCTCTTAGGAGATAACCTGAAACAAAAGAAGCACTCCGTTGTCCTCTTGAAGACATTTTCTCTGCAAGCATGTTAAAGCATGAGCACTTGGGGCTGTGGAAACTCCTCAATTGCAGGAGAGGAAGCATTCTCTCTTTGTTACCCCAAGATTTTGTATTCCAACTAACAAGTATCACATGAAATAACTGTACAAAAACATTACAATTACTAAAGTAAAAACAACCTGAACCCGGGGCAACGCTGCAGATATGATGTATAGATACATCTCGTGGGGTAACCTATGAGTCATACTTCAACATCGTTGAACTAACCTATACAATATCAAGGAATAAGTTGTGAGGCATAGATACGACTCGTAGGATGGCCTACAAGTTGTAGTCTCGGCTTGTAGCTCATTTCAGATTCAGATAAAGAATTCAGATCAGGGCCATAAGGTCATCATTACGACTTGTAAAAGGTGCTATGAGTCATAGGTATTTCTCGTATGGAAAATGATAAGGCACCCTAAATGATTGTTTTCTTCTACGTGGGGTCACTATGACTCGTAGTGCGAACTATGACTCGTGGTGAGTCTTCGTAGTAGAAAATAGAAAGCATCTCAGATGTCTACAACTTTTCCATTAAGACTAACAAAAACTCAAGCAAGCACAAAAGTTTACAACACAAAGGCATGGACGACACTGCGACAAATCTAAACATTCTTCATCACCAGCCATAACAAAACAAAGCAGTAATGAACTCTTAACAGTTCTAAATTCTATCGTAGGTATCAGCAACATTACATATTGAAAGTAAAATGGTAACACCCCTAAATCCATCATTTCAGTCCCACATGATCTTCATATGATAATGACTAATAAAGTACACATCAAAGCACAAGATCATTCACCAAGAAAAGACAGACCCCTAGACTCTTTTACAAGGAAGCAAGCACTTTTGTGTCACATTCTTCTTACTGTCACATTTACTTTCATATGACTATGCTCCTAAGACATTCATCCATCAATCCATCAGACAAGAGCTTATTCAAAGACAAACCAATTTTAATCACGAAAACTTACTAGATGAATGAATGAATGATAGGAAGAAGAAACAATCAGCAGAGTTCTTGGTGTACACTTCAATTTCTGAGGAATTTTGGTGCGTGAAAATGTAAAGGTGTATGAAATAATGATAGGGAATGATAGGGGAGGTTAAAAACTGAAAGGAAGTGCTTCAAGAAGGGGCGTGAAGATCTAAGAGAAGAAAATCTCTTAAAATTCATCTATCTTGGTTAGAACTTGTTTAAGCATATGCTCAATCTAGGTCAGTTTATAAATGATGCAATGCTGATCGGGTTGCCTTGTCTAATGTGTTGTATTTTCATTTTTTGATTTACCAGAGGCTCCCGTAAGTGCACTAGTAGTTGGTACGGCTTGCTCTTGAAGGGGTTGGTAGACTTGGGCAATTGTGGATAGCTTATCCATAATCTTAATTTTCTCATTAAATAGTCTCCTTATGAACTCCCAACAATCTCCTCCAAAAAATGGGTCAACCTATCATTGTAGTTCAGTAGTTAGTGCTTGATATAAGCTAGCCGGAAATTCATCATCAGTTAGACCATGATTTTGATTTGCTGACAAACATTGCTTATATCTCTCCCAAGCCACTACCAAAGGTTCTTCTGACACTCTTTTGAAGTTATAGATGTTGTTCGATAGCTTTTGCTTGTCGAACTCCTTATAGAAGTTTCTGAGGAAGACTCTCTGTACGCCCCTAGTTTGAGCAAATATCAGGTGAAAGAATTGACCACTATTTTGTAGCTTCATTCCGGAGAGTAATGCAGAAAACTTGAAGAGCCATAGCCTCCCATGCAAGATGTCTTATCCCAAGAACCTCCTTCAGCGTTTGATTAAAATTTAGTAGATGAATTTGGGATCCTCGTACTTCTGCTCATGAAATAGGGCACGCCTCTGTAAAGCTTCCAACATATCAGTTGCAATGTAAAGCTTCTGCCCAGCCATAGTGCCAGCCAACCTGTACCTAGAATTACTAACAAAACCAAACAGCAAAAGTAAAATACAAGAGACACTAGATATTAACACTAGAATTAACTAATAGTGAATTCAAGTCAAAATCTAGTCGTATTCCCAGGTAACGATGTCATAATTATGGTGATGATCACGCCCCAATAAGAAAGTGGTCGCTATCAGTAATTAACCTAACCGAGGTTAGGGTTGAATCCATAGGGAATACAGGGCTAAACTATAACATTTCATTACTAATCACTTCTAGTATCTATAATACCATCTCTGGATGTGGGGGAGGGAGTTGTTGTGATTCAAAGACAACATAAAATAAACACTAATTAAAATTTGGGAAATCACTCAATTTTGGGGACAACTTGGGAATTGTGTTCCCTATGGCTCGTTGACTCAATTACCGTGGATAACATAACTATGATCAACTAATCGTATGTTAGATGGTTACTTAGGTTCTTCCAGCCCTCTTATGAAGGTGAAGCTCGAATTTCACCATGGCGCTTGGTCGGCTACCATGGCGTACCAACTAACCATTACCTATTGTCCCAGTCAACCTCAAGTTGGGCAGGTTTGGTCGATTAGATGGGAAAACATCAACCGAATCCTTTTATCTACTTCCATTTTCCTATTCATCACTACCTTGGTGGGGATAGGGATAGTAGGTATCGTATGGTGTTGGCCACAACCAAACAACATTATTCATGAACGAAAATAAACAATACATGCAAAACCCCAATCCTAGACATACACAAATCCTTGGTCATCTACTTCCCTTTTCCTATTCGTCACTACCTTTGTGGGTATCGTGATAGTAGGCAGAGTATAGTGTTGGCCACAACCAAACAACATTAGTCATGAACGGAAATAAATAATACATGCAAAACCCCAATCATAGATATACAAAAAACCTTGGTCATCTCAAGTCAACTATCCATGGTTCCCACAAACTCAAGTTGTGGGTGTTTAGCTACTCATGGCTAAGATAAAACACACAAAAATGCACATAATAGACATAGTTGAGAGTTTCACCAATAATAATGAAGGATATAGGCACCACAAGTTGCAAACCCACAAGCTTGATTGATCAACAATTAGTATAAAGAAAGATTTGTAATCCCCAAAATGGGTTTCCCAAAGAGAACACTAATCTACTCTAGAAACCTAAGAAAAGCTACAAAATGTAATGGATAAATGTCTAATATTCAAACTCTCCCTCAAAAACCTAACTTAAACTATTTATAGTATTTGCAAAATAACCCTAGGAATTATGCAGAAAAGACAGCTGGCATCTAATAAATTCTACAGTTAAAACGCGTAGGTTAGCCTACGATTCGTAGTCGAGGTCGTTTATCAGATTCTTGGCATCTTAGGTTGACTAGTACAACCCACAGGTACGATTCGTTACTTGAGCTACGACTCGTCTGTTGGTCTTGTCGTCTTGGTCTTTAGTTTTTGGTCAAACATTTTGGCTCTCTGATTCTTGCTACGAGTCCACCTACCCAAGTCATATTGTGTGTTATGACTTGTAGGATGGGCTTGTAGGGGTGACCTTCACTTCATAGATTTCTGATTTTTGGTCTTTGTTTCCTGGTAAGACAACCTACGACTTGTAGCGTGAGCTACGACTCATAGGAGGTTTCATATGGCCTATGCTTCAGCAAAATCTGCAACTTTTCTTCAAAATCATGCCAACCTAACTTTCCTATAAGATTAACACAAAAACACATAAAAATACTAAAAGTCCGCTTTAATAAACTCACAAAATCCCTTGTTTTGGGCACCAAATGTGTTGTAATTTGACAGCACATCACCTAGCACCCCTTGACAAGGTGGTCAAGGTATATAACCCTCAACAAGGTAGTACGGGGCTAGCACACCCGACAAGGTGGTCAAGATATATACCCCTCAACAAGGTAGTACAGGCCTAGAACCCCTCAATAAGGTGGTCAAGGTATATACCCCTGAACAAGGTAGGACAGGCCTAGCACCCCCTAACAAGGTGATTAAGGCATAGCACCCCTCAACAAGGTGTTATAAACTTGCAATACTATAGATACTTTTCATGAAATCAACATATTCATACACTCCTTTCATCATCATAAAGTCACTTGACTCATAGGTCATGCAATAGGTCATTAATAACTCAAGAACGATTAACTGGACATTTTATCAAATAATTGGTGGGTGTATAATGCTAGTTCAAAATCATGCAATTCAAGAGTGAAATCATATCAGAAAACTTAATGTAAATGAATCCACTAACACTTGGTAACACCCTCAGTAATATACATTAAAACCCCTCATCAAATCTCATCATAGAACAAAGATTCATAGCTCAAAACATGCTCAAATAGTCCACATTTCATGAAACCCCAACAAAGTTTATATTCAAATTTCATAATAGAAGACACCCATAAATAATCAACTTGAAAACATGTAATTTACATGAAAAAGAAGGTTGGGAACCATGGGTGAAAGGACCCAATTGTTGAAACCCACATATCTCAACTTTGGAGATTTCCTTGATGAAGATTTGAATGAGAACTTGAACCTTGAAAGAATTCCTTAAGATTCGGAAAGAGTTTGGGACACTTGAATTTGGATGAAAAATTAGGTTAAGCGTTAGAGAGTGTTTTAGGGAATGTCTTCAATGATATGGGGTTGAAAAGTGACTAAGTGTAGGTATTTGTTTCGCATAGGAAGGCTTAGGCCTAAGATCCCAAGGCCTTAGGCCGAAATTGAAAAAACTAGTAACAAAATGTACAACTTTGTGACGCGGAGAACGCGCACCCCCACTGGAAATGAAAATTTTTAGAGAAATGAAATTTCACTACGGGTCCTCTAAACTTCAGGTTTTACCCATTTCCCACTCAATTTTCCCCCTGATCAAGAGTATGGAGTCGGATTTTTGATAGCATGCCCAGATTTCGAAATATGAGAAAATTACAAATATGGGCATTTTTTAGGCACATTTTTGGGCATCTTTTGGGGCATTTCATCATTTAAAAAGGCACTTTTGTACTAACATGAAGTTGAGTACCGCCTTACATCCTCAAACCAATGGGCAAGCCAAAATAACAATTCAAACATTGGAGGATGTGTTGAGGACTTGTGTATTGGAGTTCAAAGGGAGTTGCGATGATCATCTACCTCTCATCGAGTTTTCCAACAATGATAGCTTCTATTCAAGTATTGAGATGGCACCATTGAGCCTCTATATGGTAGAAAATGTAGGTCATTGGTTAGGTGATTTGATATGGGTATAATGGCTTTGTTGGGGCTGGATCTAGTCATCGATGCCATGGAGAAAGTAAGACTCATAAGGGAGAAATTGAAAACCACTCAAGTAGACAATAGTAGTATTATGATGTTAGAAGAAGAGACCTTGAGTTCAATGTCAGTGATTAGATCTATTTGAAGCTGTCACCCATGAAAGGTATAGTCTAGTTTCGCAAGATAGGAAAATTTAGCCTTAGGTATGTATGAGTTAATAAGATTGTGAGAAGTATTGGCAAGGTGGCTTATGAGTTGGAGTTGCCAATAGAGATGAACAAGATTCACCAGGTATTCCATAAATCTATGTTGATAAAGTTCATGGGTGATCCAAACACCATAGTCCCGTTGGAAGATGTAAGGATAAGGAGAATTTGTCCTATGGAGAGGTTTCAGTTAAAATCCTAGACCAACAAGTGAAGAGATTGAGAAACAAGGAAGTTACATTTGTTAACGTCTTGTAAAGAAATCAACAAGTCGAAGGTGCAATGTAGAAAGTGAAAGCAGACATGATGAAGTAATATCCCTATCTTTTCCACTCTACCCAACCCTTAGGTGTTAAGTTTTCCTTAATTAAGACCTCAAATTCCTTGTATTTCAGTTTCTCATGTTGTTTAAACATACTTGCATGTTTATGGACTATTTTTGAGTAATGTTTGGAAGTATGTGTTATGGAAATTTCCTGAAACAATGTTTAGATTGCACATTTGCATTTATACTAGGTTGTTAGCTACCTTTTAACTCTTTAGGTCCTACGTTTAGTACATTTGGGGATGAACATTCCTACAGGGGAGATATTATAAGGACCCATAAGTTTGAAAGTTAAAAGTACAAAAAAGTGGAAATGGAAAATGTTACAGAGGCAATGTATGGTCCTAGTTTATGGCTTGTAGTCCAATTCATGCGTTGTAGAGCAGGCTCATAGAATGGGGCTGAAGAGTTTAAACTTTGGCTAAGTGTCGAAAGGGTTTACGAGGGGAGTTTACAAGTTTTGGTGACATTTATAGACCATAGAAGGGGTTCGTGGATTGAAGCCTTAGGTTGATAGGAAATACAAGTTTTTGAAGATAAACTTATGAAGACCAAGATAGGTCATACTCTAGTTTACGGACCATGATTTAATCTTATCATTAAGGTCCTAAAGGTTAGAAATTTTCCTAACTATTGAGTCACTCCATGGATAAGTTTATGACCCATAGATCAATTTGTGAGTCATAGATGAGTCTCATAAATGGTACTTCGGAGGCTAGTTTTTAGAAGATTGGAAGATGAGAACAAGACAAAACCATAATAAAGTTTGTGGTTTGGTTCACCAACCGTAATTGGGGTCCTGAATTGTGTTCCGACAATTTTAATAAAGGGAATTTTTGTCCATTTGTCGATCCCTAGACTCAAAACTACATTATTTTGAGATTTTTTTTCTCTTTATCAAACCCTAAACCCTCTCAAACCCTCTCTTCTCTCAATTATCAACTCTCTCCAAATTCTCTAAGGCAAGGAATTCTCCCAAGGAAAGATCAAGGAAAAGTTAGGGTTTCCATTCAAGAAGCTTCTTCCTCAAACTTCTTTAAGACTTTCCTTAAGGTCATCTTTAGATATGTGAGTTTATTTGTGGGTGATGATGTTCACGCTCCAATAAGAAAGCAGTCGCTGTCAGCACTAACCTAACCGAAGGTTACGGTCGAATTCACAGGGATACAAGGCTTGACTACAAGACTTTACTACCAATCATTTCAAGTATCTATAACTAAAATCTCTAAAAGGGGAGGGAGTTCGTGATTCAAGAACAAAAATAAATATATACTATACTAAGATATGAGAAAACACTCAATTAGGGACAACTTGGGAATTATGTTCCCCATGGTTCATTGACTAGATTAACCTAGATAACATAATTACAATTAGAGATTCGCATGCAGGACAGTATCTTAGGTTCTTCCATCACTCTTGTGAAGGTGAAGGTCGAATTTCACCATGGCGCTTAGTCAGCAACCATGGTGTGCCAACTAACCATTAACTCATGGATAAGGAAAAACCAAAAAAAATATAAATGCAAGACATAGTTGAGAATTTTACCCAATGCAATGAAGATTGAAGAGACCACAAATTGCAAACCACAAGCTTGATAGATTGACAATGTGTACAAAGCAAGATTTGCAATTCCCAAAAATAGGTCTTCCAAGAAAAATAAAGAACTTTGCTAAAACCCTAAAATATTCTTCAAAGAATATTCAAAGGCACAATCAATGTCTCTCAATTGAAATTTATAGCTTTTTCTCCTCCTCTTCTCCCTCCTTTCAAATAAAATCTAACTTTAAGTATTTATAGGAGTTACAAGTTTAACCCCAAAAATTATACAGAAATAACAGCTAACCGCTGGTACGCCTCATAGGTACGACTCGTAGGGTGACCTATGATTCATAATCGGGGTCTTGTATCAGGTTCTTAGCATCTTAGACTCAACTGGCATGACCCATTGGTACGAGTCGTTGCTTGGGCTATGACTCGTATGCTCCTCTCGTAGTCTAGGCCTTTAGTTTTTTATCCAAAGTTTGGGCTCTCTGTTTCCTCCTACAAGTATACCTATACAAGTCGTAATGAGATTTACAACTCGTAGGATGGCCGCGTAGGGTTGACCTCCACTTAGCAGATTTCTGACTGTTGGTCTCTATTTCTTGCTACGATAGCACCCTATAACTAGTAGCTTGGGATATGATTCGTAGGTGAACTTGTATGTCCTATGCTGCAGTAAAAGCTGCAATTTTCCTCCAAAATCATGCCAACCTAACTTTTCTGCAAGCACAACATAAAAGTACATAACAATCATAAAATGTTGCATTAAGAACTCACTCAATCCCTTGTTTTAGGCATCAAATATGTTGTATTTTGACAGAATATCAACACTATCAACTTAGGATGCTTGTCCTCAAGCGACGACTCAATCTACACAGACAATGAGAAATACATAGCAACTATACCAATGGCATATACATCGTTCACTCTAATCCAGGTACCCAAATATCATTTTCAAAAACTAGATTGCAAAGCTACTAAACACAACAAAAACATGATGATGAATCTGGTAACCCAACTATGATAAGCTAAGGAGCATTGACCATCCATAATCACTGGTATAGCCATATACTAATCAAACAACAACAACATACCCAGTAGAATCCCACAGTAGGGTTTGGGGAAGGAGTAACGTACGCAGATCTTACCGCTACCTCATAGAAGTGGAGAGGTTGTTTCCTGTGAACCCCCATCTCAAAACCCATAAGTAGAAAAGAACTAGATATGACAATATGGATAAAAAGACTGGTAATATGTGCCTACGAATTAAAATGCACATGGCAGTATGTAAAAATGAAATGAGTGGTAAAAGTAGCACACAATACGACATATACTGTGAATACAAGAGTACCCCCACCAACTTAACCCTACTGTACCCCGAAACAAAAGTATCACCTAACCCTACCAATTAACCCACTCTTCTAACATGCGCCCTCCACTTCTTTCTATCTAGGGTGATGTGCTCAGTGAGATCAAATTCCTCCATATCATGTCTAATAACCTCCCCCTAGTACTTCTTCGGTTTACCTCTACCCCTCCGAGTAGCTTCCACAGCCAGCCTCTCACATCTCCTAACAGGAGCGTCGATACTCCTCCTCTGCACATGTCCAAACCACCGCAGACGTGCTTCCCTCATCTTATCTGCCACCGGGGCCACCTCTAACTTCTCCCGGATGGTCTCATTCCTAACCCTATCACTCCTGGTGCCGCCGCACATCCATCTCAACATCCTCATCTCTGCAACACGCATCTTCTGTACATGTGCATTTTTTAATTGGCCAACATTCTGCCCCATACAGCAACGATGGTCTAACCACCATTCTATAAAACTTACCTTTGAGTTTAAGGGGTATCGTCTTATCATACAATACTCCAGAGGCCAGCCTCTACTTCGTCCATGTTGCCCCAATACGGTGTGTGACATCATCATCGATATCACCACTACTCTGAATGATGGATCTCAGATACTTAAAATTATACCTCTTAGGGATAGGTTTAAATAGCAAGCCTCACATCAGAGTTTGTGTCCTCCCTCTCACCACTAAATTTGCACTCCAAGTACTCAGTTTTGGTCCTACTTAATTTGAATCTTTTGGACTCCAAGGCATGTCTCCAGGCCTCCAACCTCTCATTTACTTTAGATCGAGTTTCATCAATTAGAACTATGTCATCTGCAAAAAGCATACACCATGGTATCTTTTCTTGAATAGAACGTGTCAGTTCATCCATCACTAAGGCAAACAAGAATGGGCTCAACACAGATCCTTGATGGAGACCCATCTCTATAGGAAAATACTCAGAGTCTCCTCCCGCTATTCTTACCCAAGTTTTGGCTCCGTCGTACATGTCCTTTATCACCTTGATATAAACCACTGGGACACCTTTCACCTCTAGACACCACCATAAGACCTCCCTCGGGACTTTGTCATAGGCCTTCTTGAGATCAATGAACACCATGTGGAGGTCCTTCTTTCTTTCCCTATATTTCTCCACTAACCTACGAACAAGATGAATCGTTTCAGTCGTCGACTGCCCCGGCATGAACCCAAGTTGGTTCTCCGTGATAGATACTACTCTTCGCACCCTCATCTCCACAACTCTCTCCCAGATCTTCATTATATGGCTTAACAATCAAGTAGTGTAAATTCCCTCACAGAAAGGAAGTCCCTCTTACTCACTCAAAAAGCATTTAGAATTCAGGGACTAAGGAAACATATACATTCTCACAAATGAAATTCATACAAAATGACTAACACCATAGGGTTGCCTCTATACTCATCATTCGGCTTGGTAACAAAGTGGATTTGGATCACTTTAGGACTTAAGGGCTTTGTAACCTAGGTTCAGGGGGCTTTTGTATGGCATTTTAGGCAAGTTTACCAACACCTTTTCCTTTATAACGCAACAAAATGGATTTGGATCACTAAAACGTATCCTTGAACCATGTTTACCAACACGTTTTCCTATATAACGCAACCATTTTCACTAAATCCACCCTTGTTCTCCTGTTTCAAGCTTTTCTCGATGTTTTCTTTCTCTTTTCAGCTATGCCTTATTTCTAAACTCATTTTTGCTAATTTTTCCTAATTCAATGCACTTTTAACCTCTTTTTCCTACCTAAGATCATGATTTTTCATATCTTTCTTTATTTCCCAACTAACCACCTCATTATTATTACTTTACCACAATAAGGGCCATCCTCAACTTAGGCTTTTAGCCTGAGGTGAAGTACACAATATCTTTTTCCCAAAACCAGGGCCACCATTTGTAGCCACCCTCAACTTAGGCTTTTAGCCTCAATCAATATTCACATGTTCAAGGATAGACCAGGGTCAATATCAAGGTATTTCATCAAACAAGGTTAAGCTAATAAGGTGTCAAGAAAGAATGAGTACATGAGAAGCTCAAAATTTTGAAACAAGGGATTCACTCACTCATTTGGTAGGTCATTTAGGCTAAAAGTGGGTTCACTAAAAGAACAAAGGCCTAAGATCCTTTCCAAATCAATAACATCACGAAATAATTCTAAAGTAACAAGGCAAGTTCTGAGTCCACACAAGATACATGAATGCAGCAAAATAAGCTCATAATACATATAAAATTACACCCACAATCAAGTATGGACTCACAGGTCATGCTTTAAGCCTTAGATTACCTTCACATTATCAGAAAAATCATTTCCAGACCACGATCTCAAAAATTTTGAGGGTACCCAATTTGTCAAATCATTTAAAAAGTATTTAAAGACTATGTATATGTCAACAGATAACACTACTATGAATTTACACATTATCTACACTACCTAATCATGTCAATTCAACAGAAAATTAAACATCCACAAAAACAACACGACAAGAAAACCTTGGGATCAAAACTAGGGGAAGTTATGGACTCGAGGCTGCTCACATTCACCTTAATCCATAACTTTGCATACCCCACCAAAACAGAATACTTTGTCCAAAGTAAAGACAAGAATGAAAAACCAAACTTGATGACATAACGATATATATATATATATATATATATAGACACACACACACATTAAAAACCAAAAACAAACATAAAAAATATAAGTAAAAACAATATCCAACACAAAAAACATTTAAACAAATTCAAAACAAACATAATAAAAAGATTGTCTAACAAAAGAACAAAGTAACCATAATGAAATGATAAGAACTGGGGTCAAAAGGGGTCAAACATCATGATGCCTCAAGCACTGGTCTCTAGCTGGTCAGCAGGGTCCTAGATGACGACCTTCTCCTCATCAATCTGGGTCGCAGTTGTACAAAATCTACCCTCCTGATGTGAAGGCTTCTGCTCCCTATCTCTTTGTATAGCCGCCAGCAAGATCGACTGCTGCGCCACCTCCTCTAGTATCGGCTCCTCCTCTAAGACTGTTGGGTCATCAGGTCTATGCCTCTTCTGGCTCAACTCTGGGTCATCTATCTCGAGGGACCTCTTCCCAAGGACATGTAGGTGGTCAACTAACTAATCAAATACCTTATCACCGTCGGTGCCACTTCTGGAACCGCAACAGGGGCTGCTAACATCTGCAATAAGTCAGCCTTAAATTTGGCCAACTCCTGTATCATTGCTCTCGTGTTAGCAGGTCGAGCACCCTCAAACCTACGCTGGACTCTCACCTCAAATGCATCCACTTTGGCATCCATCGCCCTAACTCTCTCATCTACCAATGTAGGGTGAATTCCTTCATCATCTCCTCTGAGTGATCTACGGTATGGCTTACCCAAGGTCTGACTTATGCTACTTAAGCCTATGGCCTAGACTCTATCATAGCCACCTTGTGTAATAGTGCTTGAAAAACAACAACAGAGATAATAGAATCAATTTGTAATATATATGCTGCTGGTGTTGGAGTACTGGAGGATGGCGTAGACTCAATCACAACAGATGGTGAAGCCTCTACAACAGCTGCAGTAGTATCGGTAGCAGCAGGGGTCGAATCCTGAGTCTGAGGCTCAACTAGGAATGGCTCTTGAATAAGAGGTGGAACAGCACTTTATAGGTTTACTAGGTTCTCGTCAGCCTTGATTAGACTGGGGTCCATCATATGGATAGCCTCTACAGGAGGATCTAAGTGAAGAAAGACCCGTGGCCCAGCTTCCTTGCATAATCTATGTATCAGATGAGGAACGACAATGCCTGTTGGGTGCGCACTCCCGAGTCGTGGATCTGCTCTTCCATAACACGATCCCAGTCAATTTCATACCCTACCAAGATGCTAGCCAACAATACAACCCTATCCAATCTGATCACCTTATCCGTGAAAGTGGGTCTGATATACCAATTAATAATGGACCACTAAAGATTTGCCCTGATTGTGAGATGGGCCTTCAGAATACACTCAGTGTGGTTTGTAACATATGTTGGCTCAACACCTTCCTTGCAAATTAGGCTTGCTATCCACCTAAGGAACTCTATTCTCACCCCAGCATCCTTCTGATTAACTGCCTTTCTCATATCTGCAATCCTATGATCGTACTCTGCAGTGGCATATGGCACTCTGTAATTTGGCCGAAACTGTACCCTCCGAATGGTTTCTTCTGAGATATCAACAACATTAACTATAGCATCACAATCATGCAACCACCTAACATCAGTCACTACCATATTTAGAAGGAACACATACTTAAAAGGTAAAGCATTTCGAGCTCTTTCTTTTCCCTTCCTAGCAGCCACCGGGTAATTTCTCCTCTTGGGTTCCAACTCACAACACTTCAAGTAACCTTGTTTTCCAATCAAACACTCTCCTAAATGCGTTCTACCTCACTTATGACAAATAAGATAGGGGTTTCTCTCCCTCATGCTCTTAAGCTCCAAAGTCTTAGTAGATGATGACCCACCCTTATCAAAATGTGCCTCTTTGATTCTCTTGCACTCTTTCTAATCTTTTCATCCTCAATTTGTTCTATATAGGTCATAAGCCTCAAAATTTCCATCTCTTTTACTAACATGACAGTCCATCATTCTTGAACAAGCGAATCTGATAACCCTGACATAAATTTGCCCATCCTAGCACAGGGGTTGGCAACCAATGATGGGGCATATTTGGAGAGTTGAGTGAACTTAAGGGAATACTCCCTCAAACTCATGCTCACTTGCTTAAGGTTGATGAATTCTTCCATCTTTGCTTCCCTCAACTCCAAAGGAAAAAATGATCTAGAAAGGCATCCTTGAACTCTCCCCATGATATAGGACCCCATTCTTCACTCATCTCACTTTTCCATTGAGTGTTCCATACTTGAGCCACCCCTTTCAATTGGAAGGTCGCTAATTCCACCTTCTCCTCTTAAGTTACTCTCATAACAACTAACACTTTGTGCACTTCATCAACAAAATCTTGAGCATCCTCCTCTACCTTTGATCCATGGAACTCGGGAGAGCTTATTCTAGCAAAGTTCCTTACCCACAAAGTCAGGGCGGGAGCATTCAGGACATAGGCTCCTTGGTTTACTTGGTTGGTCACAATTTGCATCAACATAGTGTGGACAGCTTGAAATTTTACATCAGTTACTCCTTTTTCTTATGGGGATTGAGCTATCCTTCTAGGAAACATTATTCTAACAAGTGCAAAGAATGATCCATTAGATAAGGGGGATCTTAGGACAACTCTAAGGTACGACATAGATCATGAAAGAAGTGAGACAATTCCTAAACGCCTTATAGACTCTTACTCATATATGTGCCAAGGTTCAAACCCATGAAAATGACTTTAATCAATGCAGTGTGTTAAACCCCAAGGACCATTTTAAAACCTTATGCCCTGATACCATGTTTTTAACGACCCGACCAAGGGGTCTTGTCGTTACATGACGAATGACATACCAGAAGGTACCTCACCCAAGACATCTTACATATCACAAGCATTCATAGGCATGAAATGCTAAGATGAAATAGAAAACTAGGGGAAATGGTGCTAAGGGCCACAATTTAACAATCATAAAGGAATATAAGAACTGGATACCATCATAGCATTTGTCCAACAATACCTGTCACATAAACTTGACGGGGCTAAGATATAATCAAGCTCACCCTCAAATATATACATAGAAAAAGAAATACACAATTGGAAACTAGAATGTCTTACACAACAATCTAAAAAGAAAACTAGGTTATTGTCCCTAACATAGCACTCACTAACTCTCGTCTTTAATGATCCAAAGCTAACCACATGAAGTTATCGAGGAGCGCCGATCCTTACATGGTTATATCATGTAGGCATAGAAGTATACGTCAGTACTTTTAATGTACTGGTATATAGGTATGCAAAGCATGTCATGAAATTAAAAGATGAAATGGTTCGTACTAAGTCTCATGTTAAATCCATATATTTTCGAAAATCATCAGTAGACCATACTCAAGCTAATATCATTTAAAGATAAAAGGTAATTTTAGAAAGAACATGATCTGATGCATAGACGTACATAGTCATAAAAAGGAAAACACATAAGCTTGAAACATATATGAGATATACGGATTTCAATAATATACCATGGAAGAAACATCTTTGAAGTATGGGGGAAACATACATGCGGATGATCATTTAACACGTATACTTTATCCATCGAACATGAGATAGTGCATGTAAGAAATAAAGAACTTACCCTTACTCAGAAGCATAATGAGACACATAAACTAAGACTAGTGAGAACATACATATTGTTATGAACAATTAAATTATTAATATCCCTTGGTGAATAATACCTCACTTTACATAAATGAACATTTTATTATACAAGAATTATTAGTAATCATAATGGAGACCACATTACATACTTGAAGACATAGTTATATATCTTTAGGAGAAATACCATTTGAACTAGAAACAATAAGTCTTAGGAACTTTAAAACACCTTTGAACATAATATGTAGGAACCAACATAAATAATCATAAGAGGACAACTTGGGAGCATGAGAAGAACATGAACATATGTAAGAGCACTCATTAACTGACATAAACCATGTGAGCTAATCATAGAGTCTCGATGTTTCCCCTACACCAAAAGAAAGGGGGAGACCACTTGCCAGGTGACCTCCTATGATGCCTACATAGATCTATTAAAGCCTTACTATTGAGCAACCTCTGCTATTGGTTGGTCTAGAAAAAACCTTTACTAGTAGGTGATTCCTATTACCTGCGGTGCCACATAGTTATTAGACAAGGAGATTCTACTAATTCTCTCATGCCTCTTCTAACGGGGAGCTTTTGTATCCACACAAAGGTCCATATGGTGCAAAGTAAACTCTCACAGAATAATCATAAGTAAAAAAAATGGAATCATCATTAGGGAGGGACCATAATCGACATATAAGACAAAGCGCTTACCTTATGGTAACACCACCCTTTTCAGAAAATGCTCCATATACACCTTTTTTCGATTATCATATGTTAAGGACCTTATGAGATCTCTACCCTTTTTGGTACTTCTTTTACATGGGTCATATGGGAACACCATATTTTTGTCCAATCAATGTAAAAATAGCTCATATATCCTTGCTAAGCCTCTACTATAGGCTAGAATCATTTCAAATCCCTCTACTAAAGGGTCATCATAGTCTCATGATCAGAGCTAGATGGGGACTGACGTTTCTTTTATTCATTCATTCATGACCCTAATGAGTTTTGTCCCAAATAACATATAGACAAGAGCATGGTCAAGACATGTATAAACTTGCAAATCATAATATTGTAAAGAAGATTTCCAATAATATATAATATGACTTCAATATCATTCAAAGAACATGTCATCTCATGGCTATCTCATGATGCAATGCACTAATACACGCAAATTAGCTTTACGATCTTGAAACTTGAAGGAAATTTGCATACTTATATGTATCCATGACAACCAACCCATACTTTAACTAACCTGCGAACTATTTCACAAGTCCATTACTTGAAATCAATATGATATATGAGTCAATATACGAATTCATGAAATTACTGTGACTTAGACTTTATTTATGAATAATAATAATACATAAATCTCCACTGGGTATATTGTTGTTGTTGTTATAATAATACATAAAGCATGAATTTAATCGAAATCAAGCAACCCTCCATCACCTTCATAACCCAAAATTCCATAAGTAGGGAAGAATCTTAAATGGCTATGGAATCATGAAAATTACTTGTTATCCACATATGAGTGTAGTAGGACTTACCAATTTAAAGGATAATTTAAGGAATCCATATCATCATCTTCATATCTCCAAATTCCCTAGCTTCCATAATATAAGAATTCAAGACATAACATCCTTGTCATGGAATTAAATATTATTTCATAATAATATGGGCTAACAAAATTCAATAAATTCATATAAGCATTTGGAATCATTCAAATCAGCCCAACATGGTCCTTATAAAATCCCAACTAGAAAGTCATGAATTTCAACCCAATAAGTACCAGAGGTCATAACATAATACTGATATACTTCATATAACAAAGAATGCATCACAAATTACATGATTAAACAAACTTCACAAAACTTCACAACATGCACAAACCTTAAATCCAAAATAGAATATGAACTTGAGCTTTGTGAAGTAAAGGGCTTCACAAATCAAACCCACATATTTAAGCCAAATTATGGAAGAAATCACAAATTTTGTTGAAGAAACTCAAAACCATAGCCTTGTCTTTAATGGAGGAACTTGGGGGACTTGAGAGGATTTGGGATTTAGGTTTTGGGAGGATGGTTTAGGAATAACGTAATTTGGGGAAGTATTAGACTGATATAGGGTGTGTAGGAAGCCAAAACAGCACAACATTGAGCTTAGGATGTGAGTAATGGACTAAAATGCTCTTTCTAAAACTTGCTAGACAGTTTCCGCAAAAGCTCATTTCTGGGCCCTAAGTCAACCCACGACCCATAGTGTGGGTCGTATGAATTGGCATCCAGGTAGCGCTTTACTAAAAAGGACATAAAATTTTGGTCTGAACTCGGAATGAGGGTGTATAAGTTGAGTTGGAAAGAAAATTCAAAGAGCCTTCATTTTGTAAGTCGTCTTGAATCTAATTTTTTTGTGCTAAGAGATATGATGATTTGAAGTTGACACATATACAAACTCTTTCTAGAACATAGTCGATTGGAATAGTAGTCACTTGACTTGGTGAGAGTGGGGCTAGATAAGGCTTTTAATAGTTTAAGAGAATAGGAAAGGCTAAAAATATCTTTAATGTATCTGGCATTCCAAACCGTGAAAGCCAATGTATAGGCCGTACAAAGAAGCTGATGAGTTGGGAAAATACGACTCCTATAATGCGTTAAACATAGGATTTTACAGGTTCTCAAGTAATTTTGTTTGTTTAATGTTTTGATTTATATTAGTTTATAGAAAAATGGACAAGGTATATACATTTTGAAAAAATGCAAGAAAACAACTGAAAAAGGAGCACAAGTGTTGTCACATGGAGGCCTCTAAGGCCCGTATAGCATCACACGGACTGTGAGAGGCCGCATGGACTTGGCTTGGGAGCATTGAAACAAGGAGTGGAGCTAAGTGAAGGACCATGGGTGCTTTCACAACCCTTGCATCACTAAATGGACCATGAGACCACCATGGCCACACACTTAGCATGCCAGGGGCGAATAGAATGAAGGAAATAAAGGCAAGTCTCACGGTGCCTTTCACAGACTGTGGGAACTTTCACGGCCTGAGCACTTGGCCGTGAAGTTCGCATGAAGTGGAGTGTTACAATTAAAAATTATAGAAATCATACAAGTATAATTCTATGTTGCCTACCACGGGCCATGTGACCTATCACGAACCGTGATATGGGCCATGATGTTGAAGCAACTCTAACAATGGTGAAAATTTAAAAGGAAAGGGTCACAAATTATTTTCATGAACCATGAACCCTCACCACTATCCATGATGAGTATGCGTGAAGGCGTTTTGAGAGTAGAAAACCAAGTATAGGACCACAGACCGTAAAATGGTCCGTGCCAAGCCTCACAGGCTGTGTCGACGTCTTTACCCATGCCGACGTCTATTTGCATATGTTAAGTTGGTTTATGTTTTCCCTTATATATATACTTTTTTATTCTATTTTTACTTGTCATTGACTACTGGAGATAGAAAGTAACGAGAGAACACTATTTAGTGCTTAATTACATTGAACTCTGGCATTTTGATCATCTCTTTCAGATTATAATCCGTGGATTCATTACTTTATCAACAGTAAGTTCCTTCACATGATTTCTTTATCTTGTTGTGGGTTATTTATATTGAATATGTTTTGGCTAAATCCATAACTAGGGTTGTGGGAACCATGATAAGTCAATAAGATAGATAAATTTGGGGTAAATCTTGGGATTAAATATCATATACATTATAGTGTTCTTCACTTCAGTTTCATCCCTAATGACTCGATGTGTTAGGGTATATGTGTATTCATTTTATGCTCGAGAGGGATGTAGTTATTAGGAAAAGAACTCTACAACAGAAATTTGGGGCTACTAAGTAGTCTAAGAACTTGAGACTGAAAGGTGAGAGTATTTTGTGGTCCATGGCAAGGATTAAAGAGTACGCATTATGAGATCGGAAGGTGATAAATGAAATGCATCTAAGAAGGACTGGGAGGTGAATTAGATGTTACCTGACTTATTTGATTTGTATGTATAATTATGAATGGGTTTACTAAACAAATTTGGCTATCGAGTTGAGCGCTATGGGAAACACAATCCTAGCTTCTAATAAATTTTTTGAAATCCAGTAGTTACGGATATCCTGTCATTCTTTTACTTCACTAAACTAGTTTGCAGCATTAAACCCCCATTTACTCTATGCACTTTTATTTTGAGAATAGATATTACATCTGAAAAAGGCGCTAATAGATATATTTTCACCCATTCCTTGTGGGATCTACCTCAACTCTTATTGAGTTCTATATTTGATCAACGATCACTTTACTACTCCTTTTGGAGTGTAACTTTGGGTGAATCAGATTTTGGCTTCGTTGCCGGGGAATACAGTGAAGTAATATTCTATTATTTGCTTCTTTTAGTTTGTAATACTAGTCCCTAATTTTTACTTTTATTTTGTATTTTTCCCCTTTGTAAGGAACCAACATTGTATGCCAAGCACCTGAAGTAAGGGTGAAGCACTTATTCCATACGAACCTGAGTTGACAAAGTCAATTCAAAAAATGAATGCCCAGGATCAGGAAACATAGAGGCAGAGAGAATTGCCTACGAACACTGCAGTTGGGAACAATGATGGTCTAGGTATGGATGACCTTTTTGGTAACGAGCTGCCACCAGTGACACCATTGCATTAGGTGCCACTGGTACCACCACTACAGTAGTAACCTATTTTTAGACTGCAGGTTCCCCAACAGCGACAAGCAGTAAATGATGATGATAAGGGTATTCAAACCACAGGAGCAATAGTGCTTCCTCTGCTGCCTGCAGGTGTGAAGTTCACAATCACTAGCACTATGCTGCAAATGCTCACCTAGAAAAGGTTGTTCAGTGGAGCAGCACTGATGATGCAAATCAGCATGTCATGAAAATTTTGCTACATGCCAATCATAAAAAATTCCAGGGGTCAGTTAACAAGTTATTTGATTGTGGTTGTTTCTGTTATCTCTTACTGGTGAGGCAACAAAGTGGATGAATATTTTTCCTCATGATTTCGTTCGCACCTGGGGATCACTAAAGAAGCTTTCTTGTAGAGGTTCTTCTCTACATCTAGGAAGTTGAAGATTAAATATGACATTGGATCCTACAAGAAATTGTCAACTGAACCATTATATGAAACCGAGGAGATGTTTAGGCAGAAGATCAAGCAATGCCCCAATCACAATCTTACATATGATCACTTGGAAGAAGTTTTCTACAGGTCTTGTAGCTTTGTGAGTAAGACAATCATTGATGCAGCATGTGGAGCGTCACACATGGCCAAAACTTTCCCAGACATTGTAGTGACATTAAAACAGGTAGATAAGAAAAATAGGGAAAGGTACACCAGAGTTGGAGATTGCTCTGGGTTTATCTTTGAGATGACTAGTAAACAAAGGAAGAAAGAGAAAGAGCGGAACCAAGACATGGCTCACATGCGAATCCAGATAGACTTGCTGACAAAGAGGCTACTAAGTGGAGGGCTAGAGAAAGTTAAAGTGATGGACATAATGCCCAGGTACGAGAGCGAAGCTTTAATTATGATAAGAAGGCCAACCTTTTGGGTAGCTAGGGGGGTTACTAGACATACAACTCTGGTAACTAAGGTCGAAACTATGGTCGTGATAACTACCATGGGAACTGGCAAAATAGAGAATGTACAAAAGTGACAAAATGGGAGTTGTATGTACCATCCATGATTCATGAATGCCAATAAAATAATGATGGAAATTCAAAACTAAAGGAAATGATCGCGATGGTTCTTGACAAAGTGGAAGCCACTGAGGCAGGGGTGCGAGATATAAGAGGAGAGATGTTTAATATTTAGCAACTGGTCAACTCCCGCTCCATCGCAATCAAGAAATTGGAGCAGCAGATGGGGAAACTGTTAGCCTCACTGAATTAGAGGAAAGCTAGATCATTCCCTAGCGATACTATTCAGGATCCGAAAAATGATTCAATGAACACGAGGAGCGGTAAGATACTTTCTGACCCTGTTCTAGACAGCGATGCAGGTACTAATAAGGCTGATGGCAAGGTATCTGACCCCCATAGAGGTTCCTGATATGATGCGGGTAATAGATAAATGTGGTACCAGTGAAGGTTGAGGTTACTAAAGATCCTAAAGAGTTGGACAAACCAGCTACTCAGTCTTTGTCAGTCATTCCGAAGCTATAACCACTATTCCCGAAGAGGTCAAAGTAGAAGATACAAAATAGAAAGTTCTAGAAAGTCTTGTTTATGCTAAAGGAGTTGTCAGTAAATACCCCTCTAATGGAAGCACTTGAACAAATGTCAGGTTATGCTATATTCTTGAAGGATTTAGTCACTAAGAAGGGGGCATTCGTAGTCGAGCCCGTAGATGATCTTCATCATTGTGGCATCATCGCTACCAACTCACTAGTGATAAGAATGAAGATCCAGGAGCTTTCACTATCCCGTGCACTATTGGGACCTATGATTTTACATGGTCTCTCTGTGATTTGGGTGCTAGCATTAACTTGATCTTGCTAGAAATTTTCAAGCAGCTGGGCTTAGAAGCCCCAACACCCACTACTGTACAACTACTCATGGCGAAAAGATTAGTAAAGCAACTCTTGGGGATTTTATGTGATGTGCTGGTCCATGTGGGCAGATTCATCTTCCCAGTGAACTTCGTTGTCCTAGACTATCAAGTGTACTTTGAGGTTCCTATCATTTTCAGGATACCATTTCTGGCTACTGGCAAGGCATTGGTAGGTGCGGACCGTGGGGAGCTGACCTTCTGATTAAACACTGAGGAGGTGAAGTTTAATATTTGTTCCTCCATGAAGATACCCAAAGAGGTAGCAGTGATATCAATCATGGATGTCAAGGATGCATATCTTTCTGAGGTTTTGATTGAGGAAAAAATGAGCGTAGAAGTATTGGCAGAAATAATAATGAACTTCCTCGAGGATGGTATTGATGGGTACAAGGACACTGTGCATGCCTTGTAGGGTAGAGGAACTAGACCCTTTGTCCCTAAGAAGTGGAACTTGGACTTACAGAATAAGACAACTCCACCAGCCAAGCCATCTGTTGAAGAGCACTTTGCTATGGAGCTCAAGGATCTGCCACAACACCTAAGGTATGTACTTTTGGCACTGATAACACTTTTCCCACTATTTTTGGCTGTAGATCTTTAGGGGGACAAGGTTATAGCATTGTTGGGAGTCCTTCAAAAGTTCAAAAGGACCATTGGTTAGACTATTGCAGATATTATTGAGATTCCACCAAGGATATGCACGCACAAAATCAAATTGGAAAATAACTATGTGCCCATTATTAAACATTAGCATAGGCTACACCTACCCATGCAAAAGATGGTGAAGAAAGAAATAATAAAGTGGTTGCATGCTAAGGTCATATACCCAATCTCCGACAGCAAGTGAGTTAGCTTAGTGCAATGTGTTTCCAAGAAAGGACGCATGATAGCAGTGGCCAATGAAAAGAATGAGCTGGTCCATTTGTGACCTGTCACTAGATGATGAGTACACATGATTATTGAAGGTTTAATAGATGGACTTTGAAGTATCATTTCTCGATGCCCTTCATGGACCAGATTTTAGAATGGATGGAAGGTCGAGGGTGTTATTGCTTCCTGGATAGGTACTCAGGCTATAATCAAATATCCACAGCCCAAGAAGATAAGGAAAAAACTACATTCACTTGTGCATATAGGACCTTTATTTTTAGGTGGATGCCTTTCGAGCTGTGCAATGCTCCAGCTGCCTTCAAGCGGTGTATGATGACAATCTTCTCTGACATGGTCGAAGAAACACTTGATGAACTTATGGATTACTTCTCCGTGATGGGTGATTCCTTTAACAATTTTCTCTTAAATCTTATAGGGTACTTAAGCATTATGAAGAGGAATACTTGGTCCTAAACTGGGAGAAGTTCCATTTTATGGTCAAGGAAGGGATAGTCCTTCGCCATAAGATTTCTGACAAGGGCATAGAGGTGGATAAGGCAAAGATTGATATTATTGAAAAATTACCACCTCTCATCTTTGTATAAGGTGTCAAAAGTTTTCTCGGGCATGCGAGTTTCTACCGCTGGTTTATAAAAGATTTCTCCAAAATTGCACACCTGCTATGCAAACTATTGCAGAAAGATGCCAAGATCTAGTTTGATGATAGTTGCCTCAGGCCTTTGTCACACTAAAGGAAAAATTGTTCTCAGCACCTATGGTAGTGGCACCCGATTGTTCTTCCCCTTTTCAGATCATGTGTGATACCAGTGGAATTACTGTGGGTATTGTGCTAGGACAAAAGTACAACAAGTTTTTTCATCTGATCTACTATGCTAGAAAGACTCCCAATGATGCCTAACAAAACTACACAGTGACTGAGTAGGAGCTGTTAGCTGTAGTGTACTCATTTGATAAGTTTTTGGCTTACCAGTTGGGCACAAAGGATCATCCACATAGACTATGCAACATTAAGATACCTAATAGCAAAGATAGATGCTAAGTCGAGGTTAATCATTTGGTTTCTCCTATTGCAAGAGTTTGACTTTGAAGTCCAAGATAGAAAAGGGATCGAGAATTAAGTGACAGACCACTTGTCCATATTGGAGGATGAGTCCAGAGCTAATGTTTTTTAGACATCGATAGTTCATTTTTGATGAAAAAGTATTGGTAGTTTTTGTTGACTTAATTTCTTGGTTTGCTAATTTTGCTAACCACCTAGTGAGTGACATTATGCCTGGGGACCTTAGCTTTTTCTGGAGGAAAAATTTTCTTCATGATATGTACAAGTACTTCTAGGATGAGTCGTACTTGTTCAGAATGTGTATTGATGGGGTCATTAGGCAGTGCATACTAGAATTGGAGATGATGAGCATCATCGGGGCCTGTCACTCCTTAGTGTGGGCCTATCTTAGTGGTGCCAAGATAGCAAAGAAAATCATACAATGTGGGTACTACTGGCCCACCATCTATAGAGATGCCCATGACTTGGTGTAGGGTTGTTATCAATGCCAATGGCAGGGCAACATCTCTAGGCGTCAAGAGTTGCCCATGACCTCTATTCTTAAAATAGAAATGTTTGATGTCTACGGTATTGACTTCATGGGCCTAGTTATGAGCTCTAACGGCATGAAGTACATCTTAGTAGTAGTGGACTATGCCTCTAAGTGGGTCGAGGTAGTTGCATTACTAGACAATGAGAGCAAAAGTGTTGTCCACTTTCTGAGACAGAGCACTTTCTCTAAATTTGGGACTCCCGGAACTATCACTAGTGATGGGGCTTCTCACTTCTGTAATAAGATTTTCATGATGTGCTAGCTAAGTATGGATTATGACAACACAAGTTGACCATGCCCTATCATTCGCAGACCAGTGGGTAAGCTTATGTTTCAAATAGAGAGATTAAGGAGATCTTGGCCAAGTCTGTGAATACGACTAGAACTGGTTGGGCCTGAAAACTAGATGATGCACTGTGGGCCTATCAGATGGCTTACAAGACCCCAACTGGTCTGTCCCCATATCAATTGGTGTTCATAAAGCCTGCCATATACTATGGAGTTAGAGCACAAGGCACTCTGGCTCTAAAGAAGTTGAACATAAATTGGAGTGAAGCTACTGACCTGAGATTGGACCAAATCAATGAGTTAGGTGAGTTTTTGCCTTCAGGCTTATGAGAGTGCAACACTTTACAAGGACAGGATGAAATTTCAACATGACAAGCACATTGCACCATGATGCTTTAGTGTTGGCGACAAGGTTCTACTGTATAACTCCAGGTTGAGGCTATTTCTGGGTAAGCTTAAGTCTAGGTGGTCAGGCCCATATAAAATTTCCCAAGTATTCCCATATGGTGCAATAGAGGTAGAGACTGAAAATAGGAATAGATTCAAGCTTAATGGAGGACGAGTAAAGCAATACTTAGGTATTCCAAGCGAAGTTTCACTAATAAAGTTAGCTTGCTGAAGTCTGACTAGATAAAATAATTGAGTCGTGCCCACGACATTAAATCAAGCACTTCATGGGAGGCAACCCATTAATTGTAATAGATAAAAATAAATTAAAATTTTAATTAGGTCGTGCATTTTTAGCTTTGTATTTGCAGGTAGGTATAAGTGTCGCTTTAGGAACTCATGCACTTGCATGTGAAGGGGCACGTGAAATTAGGCCATGGAGGGCAAAATTTGGCAAAGGATTTTACCATATCTATTTTCACGGACTGTGAGATATCGGACGAATAGTGAAGTAGTCCGTGGGGCTCATTCGTGACCATGTTTTATGGGCATACATCAAAAGTAACCCAACAGAGGGAAGAGCCTGGGTTATGCCTCCATGATTCTTTAATAGTGTTTTCTAATAAACAGAATGGCAGTGACTCAAGCAATGAACCCTCAACAGGGTTCAAGGTCCTATTCATTGGAAATGTCTACCCTCACTCCCCTTGCACCACAAGGGCTTGTGCAGCGAGCCAGACCATAGCCCCCTAGTTTGAGAAAAGGGTTTCTTATGTGAGAGTTGAGCAGGAGGAGGCTGCCCTAGAGTGGGACTAACAAATAAATGTCCTAAAGGGAGACCAATAACACTATAATGCTCATGCTGATGAGGTCGACCTCCGGGATAGTGATGATGAGGTTATCCATTATACGATCTCCTGGACAACAGATATTGAAATGGTGTGGTGTCATCATATTTCTGCATGCTCGATGGACAGCCCTAGGCGCTAAATAGATGTTCACTCAGGGGAGACCAAAGGCTTCGAGGGCTTCAAATGATAGGTTATTGTTCCTGAGGTATGAGTCAAAATGGATCAACTTGACAGGGTTCCTGACGTGTGATAGATTCCTACTAGTTTGGCTGGACGGAACAAAATCCCTAATACTATGTGATGTTCTGTCAAATACAACATTTTTTATGCATAAAACTTGGAATTTTGTGTGTTGTCGGTGTGATGTTATTGGGTTTGATGTGTTTTTATGTTTGTTTTGCAGGATTTTAGAATCAGCATTGATTTTGGGAAGAATATGTAGAAGTTGCTGATTTTGAGGATTCATGAGACCCTTTACGGGTCATAAAGCATTCTACGAGCTGTGAACGAGGTTTCGTGTACAATTCTAGTGAGGGCTACACTTCTGATGTTTGGTCTATGAACATGCAGATGGGTCATGAAACACTTTACGAGTTGTAAACCAAGTCTCATACCCTGAGTATTAGAGAAGGCGCGATTTTACAATTCGTAGGCTAGGTCTCGTACCCTGAGGATCAGAGAAGGGGGACTTTCTAAAATTTTGATCAGACAAACCCCCCTACTTGTTGTAGAACCTTTTATGGGCCGTGGATGGGTTTGGTAGAAATCAAGTCCAGATTTGCAGCAATAAAGTACGAAAGCCCAACTACGGGTCTTAAAACACTATACAACCCAAAGTGTATCTCATGAACCATGATGACCTAGTTATCCTATTTTGTTTAGGACTTGTATTTTAAATATTCTAAATAGGTTTTAAGGTTATTTTTCTGAAGGATTTCGAAGAGTCAGCAAGTTTAGAGTAAGATATAGTAGAAAACGATATTGGAGAGTTGATGTGAGACTTGCTACTCCATCTATTACCAAGAGAGAAATTTTTAAATATCTTGGGTCCATCATCCAGAGTAGTGGCGGTATTGACGATGACGTCACACACCATATTGGGGAGGCTTTCCTCTAGAGTACTGTGTGATAAGAAGATACCATCTAGACTCAAAGGTAAGTTTTATAGGATGGTCGTTAGACCATCCTTGCGGTATAGAGTGTAGTGTTGGCCAATCAAAAACTCACATGTTCAGAATATGCAGGTTGCGGAGATGAGGAAGTTGAGATAAATGTGTAGACATACTAGGAGTGATAAGATTAGGAATGAGACCATTCGAGAGAAGCTATATGTGGCACCTGTGGCTAACAAGATGAGGGAAACGAGACTGCGATGCTTCGGACATGTGCAGAGAAGAAGTGTCGATGCTCCTATTAGGAGGTGCGAGAGGTTGGATTTAAGAGTTATACAAAGGTAGAGGTGGACTGAAGAAGTATTGGGGGGAGGTGATCAGACAAGATACGGTGAAACTTGATCTCACCAAGGATATGACCTTAGATAGGAAGGAGTAGAGGTCACAAATTAGAATAATAGGTTAATAGGCTAATAGGATAGTTTGATATTTAGTCATGCCTTTATATCTTGTGTGTTGTTAGCCATCCTATATATGTATTCGTTTTGTAGCAGATCTTTTACAAGATCAATTCAGATTGGCTCTGGTTCGTTTAGAAAATGTGGTTGTATTTTGCATACCATCATTTGTTTTTAGCTATCAGCCGCTCTTTCTGTTCCTTTTGTTTCATTTCCTGTCTCTCATATCTGGTTTATTCTACTTATGGGTTTTTTAGATGAAGGTCCCAAGAAATAGACTCTCTACCTCTATGAGGTAGTGGTAAGGTCGGCATACATTTTACCCTCCTAGACCCCACTTGTGTGATTCCACTAGGTATGTTGTTTGTTTGTTGTTAGAGAAACACTTGTACACTTTCATTTCATTTTCAAATTACAATCTTATGATACTCATTAAAACTTGAATTTTCTTGTACTTAATTCAATTGTGTAAGTGCTCATTAATGTTATTTAAATTCATAAGTCTTGCATCTACATAACACATCAGTAGCTGAAACACAACTAGGCTTGTGAGAACCATGAAGAACTAACAAGATTAAAAATCGAATAGTTCATAATTCTTGAAAAGTGTGCATGCCTAAATTAATTAATTCTCTTTGTTTTGCATATTTCTTGTGGTGGCCAATATTAGAACCAGCCTAGTGTTACTAACTAGACCAAGGTTGTATCAAATAGGAAAAGAAATTAATTAACAGGATTCGGTCAATGTTTCTCGTCTAATCAACTGAATTGGACTAAGGGGAGGTTGTACTGGGACAATAGGTAACGGTTAGTAATGTTACACCGCTGGGATAGAATAAGTCACGTAGTGAAATTCACCTCTTGCTTGGTTCAAAAGGTTTGGTGAACTTAACATACCGTTCCATAGGCTACACACTAGAAAAGAATTAGATTATCCAGTAATACTAAGTTAGGGAATCATGGAGAACATAATACCCAAGTTTCTATCCATATTAGTTAAGCCATTGTGCTAGTTAGGATTACTTTTTACTTGTTATTATAAACCCTCCCCCCTTTGGGGAGATAAGTTGGTTAATAACCGAAATTGCATAATTATATTCTTCTAAGTCTACAGTATTCCCTTGGGTTTGACCCTAGCCTTGGTTAGGTTCTATTTCTTGATAATGACCATTTTAGCCTCAAAAAGGAGGTGTAGCTTGGGTGACATCAAGATTTTCACATTGTTGTCAAGAATAAGGCTAGACTTGTCTAATTCAAGTGATTTGGGTATTAATCCTTATTTCTCTCATTTTATATTTTTGTTGTTTTTTTCTTCTTCGGGTGTAAGTGTAGTGTAAGCCCAACATGCAAAGTCAAGGCAGACCCTTGACTTCGTTTAACCCAGAGATCTAGAGAACAATGAAAAGAATGGCGCAAGATAATGCCAACACCGCGACAAATGGAGCTCTAAACTAGAATGAGAATGAAAGTGCCGACAATGACAACTCACCTCCTTTTGAGGATATTGCTTCCAACCACAGGACTTCGATACCAACACTTATTAGTGGAATTAATATTATCTTAATCCTATGGCTATAAAGGTGACTAGAGTTATTGTGTTGTGACCACTATTAGCTGACACAAAGTTCATGGTTTCAAGTGGGTTTCTTCAGAAGTTGTAGAACCATGGGTTGTTCTCGGGCCTACCATTAGAGGATCTGCATGACCATCTTCACAACATTGCTTTTGTCTGCAAGAGTGTGGTGGGAACACATAATTTGTCTATTGATGTTGTAGGACTTTATGTCTTCCCATTATCGCTGATAGGCAATGCAGCAGTATGGCTATCTGAGATCCTGCAGAGTTCAATCACCAGTTGTGTTGCATTGCAGAGGGCCCTTTTAGAGAGGTACTTCCCAAGATCGAAGAAGCTCAAGTTAAACGACCAAATCAACAACTTTGAGCAACTTCTTGATGACTTGATCAATACTGCATGGGAGTGGTTCACTAAATGCTTGAGGAGTGTCCCAGACCACAAAATTGTTGATGATGCCTTGGTGGAGATCTTCTACCATGCCTTTTATGAAAATAGCCAAGCCTGTACTGATACCGTTATGGAGGGTATGTTCTTAGATCAGCCATTTGCAAGGTAATGTGCTGTCAAATTATTTTGAGCTTAAAACTTGGAGTTTTGTATCTTCTCAATGCGATGTTAGTTGATTTTATTTGTTTTTTGTGTTTCATTTGCAGGATTCCAGGGTCAGCCTTGACCTTGGGAATAGAATACAAAAGTTGCTCATTTTTATGATGTATGCGACCTTTTACGGTTCGTAGATCATTCTATGGGCCATGAAGTGGGTTTCTTAGATAATTCCAGTGAGAGGCTGATTTTTTGAAGTTGTTCTACGAACATGCAGATGAGTTGTGGAATGATTTACGAGTCATAGGACATGGTTCATGTTCTGAGGATTAGAGATGAGGGACTTTGTGAAGATTCATCAGACAAAACTCCCCCACGGGTCATAAAACACTTTACAGGTTGTTGAGGGGTAACATAGATCTCAAGTCCAAGTTTTCAGCAACAATTTGTGAGAACCCGATGACAGACTATGGAATGCAATACGACCTGTAAACCTGTTCGTGAGGCGTTCCAACCCAACCATCCTAGTTTTTTTAGGACTTATATTTTATACATTATAAATAGGTTTTTAGGTTATTTTTCATTAAGTTTACAGAGAGTTCGACAGTTAGGGAGAAAAATAGTAAGATTGAGTAGAAAAGATTGGAGAGTTGTGAGAAACACTTGTACTATGATTTGATCTTTAATTTTGTGATTCTCTTTGAAGTTTGGATTTGCTTGTTCTTAATTCAATTGTGTAAGTGTTCTATTTTGTTATTCCAATTCATAAGTCTTGTATCTACACAAACCATAAGTAGCTAAATCTAAAACTAGGGTTGTGAGAACAATTAAGAATTGACAAGGCAAAACTGGATAAATCATAATTCTTGGAAAGTGTTCATGATTAATTAACTCTCTTCATTTTGCATGTTTTCTAGTGTTGGCCAACATTAGAACCCACCTAGTGTTACTGACTGAACCGAGATACTAATGAATAGGGAAAGAGATTAATTAACAGGGTTTAATTGATGTTTTCTCATCTAGTTAACCGAACTAGGCCAAGGGAGGTTGTACTGGGACTAAATGGTAAAGGTTAGTAATGTACATTGCGAAGATGGGCCAAGTTACATAGTGAAATTCGCATCTTGCCTGGACCAATAGGTTTGGTGAACATAACTTACTGTCTTGCATGCTACACACTAGACAAGAATTAAGTTATCTGGTGATACTAAGTTAGGGAATCGTGGGGAAGACAAAACCCTAGTTTCTCTCCATATTGATTAAACTCTCATGCTAGTTAGTTTTACTTTTCTACTATTATTGCAAAACCCCCCTTTTGGGGAAGTAAGCTTGTTAATCACAGAAATTGCATTAATTGAATTTTCCTAAGTCTACATATTCCCTTTGATTCGATCCTAACCTTAGTTAGGCTCTATTTCTTGACAAGAAATGCTTTATCCTCGAGAAGGAGGTGTAACTTGGGAGACATCACAAGGATTGGTGAAAGAAGGGAGTGAGTAGTCAAGACCAATCATGCATGGGTGTGAAGGGATAGAGCATCTGCCAAAAGTTCATGCGCTGTCAGTATTGGTTCGGAGCAAGCTAAAATAAATGAAGATATTATGTAAGAATTTTCCCAAATCCATACAGGTATGAAGGTGATGATGAAGCAGAATCAGAACAAGTCAATGCAGTGGTTCATCATCCTCTGCGCACACCCATGTATTATGATCCCTACTGTGAAGAGGATACTTATTTTATTGCTGATTAGACAGGGGGTTTTTGGACCAATACCCAAATGTCCAATCGCGACTATTAGCGCCAAGGTCAAGAAAACCAGGGATGGAACTTCAATCGAGATGGAGCACTTAGAGACAACCACAAAGGGTATTATAATAGGAAACGCGGCCAAGACAGAGATGTAGATTGGGGCCGCAGAGATGGTGACAGAAATTCTCCTTATATGCCACCATATAACCGTGACAAAGGTGTGAGTAGCTCAAGAGTTGATGAGATATTTGACCACCTATTGAAGAAAGCAGAGACACAGGATTAGACTCTAAGGGGGATGAAATATGAGATCTCCACTATAAATCAGAAAATCAAGTCTCGTTCTGTTGCCATTAAACATCTTGAACAACAGTTTGTCTAGTAGTCAACTCAACTCAACCAATATTAGAAGGGTATACTACCAAGAAAAACAATTCAAAATCTTAAAAATAAGGAGTAGTGCATGGCAATTACTGCTCATGGTGGCAAGAGTGCCATTGATCCTACCATGCCAATTGATGAGGATGATGTTCGAGAGGAGACAATTAAGGTCAAGGATGTGGATATCGAAGATGATCGTGGTAAGGATGGGGTGAGTCATGTTGTAGCTATGCCATAGAAGTTGAAGCCCATTCCCAAGCCTTCTCCTCCCTTCCCACAGAAAATCAAAAAGAAGGAGGACGAGCGGAAGTTCAAGCACTTTCCTCCATGCTGAAACAACTCTCCATCCATATCCTTCTCGTTGAGGTGTTGGACAAGATACCAAGGTATGAAAAATACATGAATGACCTGGTTATGAAGAAGCACATTATGAGTCAAGAGCTCTTCCAAGAGCACGTTGTAGTCCAATGGCTATGAGGTCCTTGGTTCAAAATAAAGAATATTTCGACACTTTTACCATACCATGCACCATTAGAGATGTGGATTTCGCAAAGACATTGTGTGATCTAGGTGCCAGCATTAATCTAATGCCCCTTGCATTCTTCAAGAAGCTAGGGCTGGGAGCCCCTACTCCAACGAGCATGCGGTTGTTGATGGCTGACCGAATGATGAAGAAGCTTATGAGGATATTGTATGATGTACTTGTTAAAGTTGGGAAGTTCATATTGCCCACAAACTTTGTGTTCCTAGATTGTGAATTTGACTTTGACATCCCAATCATCTTGGGAAGTCCATTTCTAGCCACTGGTCAAGCACTCGTGGATATGGAAGCTGGTCAACTCATGTTTAGGTTGAATGACAAAGTAGTCTTTAATATCTATCATTCTATGGAGAGGCCAGATAATCTAAAGAATGAGGTGTGGGCACTTGGTGACATCTGAGTAACCAAGTTTTCCAAGTCATGTCGAGGCATTATTTCAAGCACTACTTGGGAGGCAACCCAAGGTTTCTGATGTAATAGTTCTAGTTCTAGCTTTGTTTTTAGCTTTCAAACTTATAGGTAGTTTATTTTCTTGTATTTTGGTTGTAATTTTGGACATTGGGTTGGTTATATATAGAGTAACATTGTGTTCTATGAAGAATGTGTAGGTACATGGCTAAGTCAGCTATCCTTGGCAGAAAAAGCATCAAGAATTGCCTCTACAACTAGTTCTATGGGCAGTACATCACTCTACAACCCGTACACCATCTCGTACACACTTCCAGTGAGCAAAAGGTTGTGCACTCTAATCCACGAGATAATGGTCTGAGTGGGGCTCATGGGCCCAAGTAAATATCTGAGTTTTGGACTAAGTGTTGGGGTCTCTACAACCAACTCTACGAGTTGTACCTTATATTATGACTCAAAGGCTGGTCCGTGAAATCTATTGCTTAAAATTAGGGTTTGGATTTTCTACAGAACCATGATTTATAAGCCGTGAAACATTCTACGGCTCGTAATCAGGGTTTCACAAAGTCTGGACCCATCAATTTTGACTGACCCGATCAAACTATAAATAATGGGGTAAAAATATTTTGACTGCATTTCTTGCCTAATTACAAAACCTACTTAGCCAAACCCCACCCCAAATCTTTCCAACTACCAATGGTAACACCACTACCACTTTTTGTCAAACTTCTGCGGCATCCTAGGTTTTCTAGTGTCTCATCATGTCCTTCAATTTCTAAAATCTAATCACCCAACTTGGTAAGATTTTTGATCTTTCAAACACCATTTATTTTCCAATTATTATAAGGTTAGCTTGAGAATTTTTGTCGGGTATGGTTAATTTAGACTCAAACCCATGTGTGAAAATTGACATATTTGATGATTCAATTATGGTTTCCCAAGCTTGAATATCATTTTAGGATCGGAATTTAGTAAAGCTACCTTGTTATATGTGTAAATGATATGTTTGAACCTTCTAATCACTCACCATGTGAAATATATCGATTATGTTTTTGAAATTCGGTGTGTGATGCCATGGATTCATAATTTTGATGCTAATTCATTCATACGGGGTCAAAAGGGTTGGGAAAGCATGCTTAATAATTCTCAATGGGGTATATGTGCTAATTTTCATGTTGGGACATTGGTTGTTGTGTTATGAATCACGTGGATGTGTGTGTTTTGCTTCAATGCTAGTAGAATAGGTTGAGAAAGTCATATGTAGTCCATATTGATGGACCTAGAAACTCAGGTGATTGAGTTTTCTGTTCTATGAGTGGCTTTTATGACCCATGGAACATTCCATGAGTCGCAATTGCCCCTCGTATAAGATTCTTGAAACTTGAAGTTTCTAAGTACCCATCAGATGAGACCTTCTACGAGTCATAGAATATTTTATGTCTTGTTAGAATCATCTACGACTCGTGGAACCTTCTACGAGTTGTATTCGGTCTCATAGATGCCTTTCGAGTAAATAAAAAAATATGAAAACTATTTTTTACGAGAGTCTTCTACGGCTTGTAGTTTACACTACGACCTATAGAGGTGCTTTCGTAGACCCCCCTGTAACTAAGTCTAATATGCTTTTGCATTTTATTTTTTAATCCGTGGGGCTAACCATATTGCATCAATGTTTATGTTTCAGGTACTATGGCCCTAAAAGCAAGATGTGAGGAGGTTAAACCCGTTCAAAGGAGGCTTAGACATGAGACCTCGATGGAGGAGAAGACCCCCACACTAAGTGGATCACTACAGGAGCTTAGGGTCCGACCGGACCCGGATGCTGACAGAACACAAATTTGACCCGCCACCAGACTTGAGCAGAACAAGGCTCTTGTCATTTGTACTCCCCAGTCTAATGAGGGAGACTCCAAAAAGAGTAGCTCCATACAGTTGACTGCGTCTAGAGAGGACTCTAGCTCAAAGTCAGGTTCCGGCGACGAGTGAGAGACTGAGTCCTTTACCGCACCACAGGCATCACCATCTCTACCAAATGCTCTTACTAGTTAGTGGTGTGCCATGGATATGCAGGATATCTATAAATAGGGAGTACAGACTATTGAACGAGGTAAGCCAACCCGCTCTATTTTTTAGGATCCCTAGGTCATATCAGCCGAATTAAACAGTGTCCCTAGTCTCTAGGAAACTATCAGATGATATGGGCTCTAATGGAAAACTAAATCACTAGGGAGGTATCCCTTGACCATGCTGAGGGAGTTCTATGCATCTTATGCAACGACCATTCAAAGCATTCTTCCCAAGGGGAAGAAGCCCCTCGTAGAACTCAGATTGATGCAGACCAGAGTGAGGGGCGGACAGGTGGATATCTCAGAGAACCATCCCTCTCATGTTATTTGGGCCTGAGTTTCGTATCCCCAGATCCAAAGTTAAGTTTGACCATAGAGCAGGGCAAATAAGGGACTTGACTGTGATGACAGATGCAGACCGTAGAGTCGGCTTGATAAGACGGGTGGCCAATTTGATTGCTAAGTGGGGTCCAAAACTTGCACAGGTAGACATTCACTCAAAGCCTATTGTTAAGGCTTCTCTCAATTTCCCTGCTAAATTTTGGTAGGCGGTTATCAAATTGCCCATCTGGTCGACGTTTAAAGATACCAAAGCCTGCAGTGCTAGTTGCCAGCATCTTGGATGGCTATGAGATAGATAGGGCCCGCCTCATCACTTAGCAGATCCATGAGCCAGCCCTGAAGAGGTCTACCTCTATCCCTTTTCCATGCTTGATCTACAGTCTCCATCTAGAGTTGGGTTGGAGAGTTTACATAAGCTGGACTCACTGATCCAGGTCCAGTGTACTTTGGATGTCAGCTAGATTAAGACTGAAGAGAACCCAGTATCACTTCGATGAGCACCTAATAGCCAGCTCCCATGCTAGAGATGTTTGCCCCAGTGCCACCGCCCGAGGTTCCACCCACCACCACCACTACTGCTTTCACAAAAGAGAGGCCCCCACAAATTGAGGTAGATGAGGAGAGTGGGCCTACTACTACTACTCCTACAACATAGGCCACTTCATCAAAGACAATAACTATGGGCATGGGGTACGTGTCCGCATTATATATTTAGGCCATGGCGCAATATGTTGAGTCACAGTTGACACAGTTAGTCCAGTAGATTAGGCCTTGGGTTCTCTAGGCGATTTTAGAGTCAAAAGGTCGCATGTAGGCATAGACAGTCGTTGCTATTCAGTATGTCTTTCTGTTGTGGATGCCCGCATTGATGCCTTCGAGTCGCTGGTCCAACAAAGCCTAAGAGCGGCCCGGCCAGCAGATATGAATGCCTTCCAGATGGAGATCCAATGACTCCAGGCTGGCATGACAGTAGCATTGGCAGCACCAGTGACACTACCACAGACTATACTCTCGATGCCGGTGGTGGTTCTATTTTTTCCTGAAGAGCACACACAGTCTTCCCATGGAAAGAGGCCCTATCCGGATGATGATCCAGATGTCGTGCAATTACATACGGGGCTGACAAAGTAGGAGGAGCTTGAGCTTTTCTTGAGGCAGTCGAGACAAGACGAGGAGCTATGACTGGCTCGTGTGCTTGAGAGGGTGAGGAGTGCTGGCCCCTCCGGTTATGGTGCTACTACTAAAGAGGATTACGCAGGTTGAGGGTAGCTAGATTCAGCCACACACTAGCGCTTAGTGCCCAGTTATGCTTTTTTGACCCTTGTACTTTATTTTATTTTGATTATGTGCATTAATGACAATACATATCTTTTTTCGATGGCGTATGGGTAGTTATAGGCCTGAGTGATATTGAGTAGCCTTGGTCTATAACTACCCCAATTTTTGAATCCTAAGGATTTTTTTGCCTGTGTTCTTTTTCACCATGGATATTTATTTTCCATTGAACCGGCATATTTAAGATATTTAGGTAGTATTTATAGCATATAGCATTGAGATTTGTGGCATATATATGTTTTGAGTGTTTTTGTTAAAAAATGATACCCACCAAATTTTTAATTTCTTAGTCTAGATAGCAATCATGCATGTTTAAGTGTGCTGATAGTGCTTGTTCGTACAAGTAAGAGTAAACTGATATAAAAAGCATGATCTAAGAGTCTTTTATTGATAATGTAATCATGTGCCATGTGAGTGTGAGCTTAATCTGCTAAATTCATGTATTGTGTTTCAATTTAGAACTTGCCCTATTACTATAATTTATACTGTAGGTTAGTGGGATTAGGAAAGAATCTTAGGCCATTGTTCAAAACAGTCCACTTACCCTAAATGATAAACCAAATTTGTCAAATATCGCTTGATCCTAATATTTGAGCCTCACATGTACCTATTCTTTGTAAAAACCTAAATGACCTAGTCTTATTAGTTGTAAAATACTAAAATTTCCTTTAACATTGTGCACCTTGACTGAGGCAAAAAGCCTAAATTAAGGGTGGTTACCAAAAGTGGTCCCAGTTCTGAGGTTGGGTAATGTGCACCTCAACTTAGGCCAAAAGCTTACAGTGAGGATGGATGGTGTAAGGATAAAACATAAAAATGAGGGGGAATGTTAGTGATACATGGAAAATGAGTAAAAACATGTATTAGGTGCAAGAAAAATAAGTGATGCCTTAGCTATGAGCTAAAAAGAAAAATGAAGTGTAAAAAGGAGGCAAAAAACTGAAAAATGAAAAAAAAAGCATCCAGAAAAGCTTGAAATAGGAAAAAGGGAGAACGGGATGAAAGTCACTGTGTTGGTAGGTAAAAAGTGTAGAAAAACACAATGTTAAGGAGGGTCTTTAGTCACTATGTTCCCAAAATATCATATCACAGCCCCCTAAACCTACATTACAAGCCTATAAAGTTCTAAAGTGATCCTGGAACAAGTAGTCAAAGGTCTTCGTCATGAATATAGATGCAAGCATATGATATTTACCATGATACATGAATGTTTCTTGTGAGAGTGAGTAATTTTGCATAGTCCTAAGATTATACATGAAAACATCATTGAGAGTGACATGTGGGACTTCTTTCTATGAGGGCACTTGCACTACATTGCTAACATTAGACTTATTCAGTAATTGTGGCTTGTTGATAATATCCCACTTGTCATAGTTGCATAGTCGCATGCAATAGTCTGTATTGGTTTGCTAGATAGCTATCTGATTATGTTTCGAAAAGTAGGTGTGGGTATCAATGCTTAAATTTGATGTGATGTATGTCATTAGATTGAGGTTTGTGTGTTACTGTACTACTTATTTAGATTGAGTCTGTAGCTTGAGGGCAAGCAATAATTTTAAGTTGAGGGTGTTGATATGCTGTCAAAATACAACACTTTTGATACTTAAAACTTGGGATTTTATGTGTTCTCAATACAATGTTGATGGGCTTGATGTGCTTTTGTGTTTGTTTTGCACGATTTCAGGGTTGACATTGATTTTGCAAAAGTTGCTAATTTTGAGGATTCACGATACCCTTTACGGGCTGTAGAGCATTCTACGAGCTATGAAGGAGGTTTCATGTGCAATTTTTGAGAGGGGTAGATTTCTAAAGTTTGGTATACAAACATGCAGATGGGTCGTGAAACACTTTATGAGTCTTAGACCAGGTCTCGTACCCTTAGGATCAAAGAAGGAGGACCTTCTGAAGTTTTATTAGACCAAACCACTTACAGGCCGTAGAACCTTTTACGGGCCAAAGAGGTTTTGTGGTAGAAGTACTCAAGTCCAGATTTGTAACAGCAAAATACGAAAGCCTAACTATGGACTGTAAAACACTATATGGCCTGTAGTGCATCTCGTGAAGCTGCTGACACAGTTATCATATTTTGTTTAGGACTTGTCTTATAAATATTATAGTGTTTAGGTTATTTTTCTTATGGAGTACGAAGAGTCAGCAAGAATAGAGTAAGATACAGTAGAAAATAATATTGAGAGTTTTAGAAACACTTGTACACTTTAATTTCATCTTCTAATTAAAATCTTGTGATTCTCATTGAAGCTTGGATTTTCTTGTGATAAGATTCAATTATGTAAGTGCTTTATTATGTTATTCAAATTCATAAGTCTTGCTTCTACACAAATCATGAGTAGCTAAATCCACAACCAAGATTGTAGGAACCATGAAAAACTAACAAGGTAAAATTAGATAATTCATATTTCTTAAAAAGTGTGCATGCATGTATTAATTAGTTCTCTTCGTTTTGCATGTTTCTAGTGTTAACGAACATTAGAACCCATCTAGTGTTACTGACTAGATCAAAGTGGTAATGAATAGTAAAAGAGATTAATTAACAGGATGCGATCGATGTTTCTCATTTAATCCACCGAACTAGGCCAAGGGGAGGCTGTACTAGGACAATAGGTAAGGGTTAGTAATGTTACACCGCAGGGATGGACCAAGTCACGTAGTGAAATTCGCCTCTCGCCTGGGCCAAATGGTTTGGTGAACTTAACTTACCGTTCTGCATGCTACATACTAGAAAAGAATTAGGTTATCCAGTAATCCTAAGTTAGGGAATCATAGGAAACACAATACCTTAGTTTCTATCAATATTGGTTAGACCCTTAGTTAAGATAACTTTTTACTTGTTATTATAACCTCCCCCCCTTTTGGAGAGATAAGTTGGTTAATAATCCAAATTGCATAATTAAAAATTTTTCTAAGTCTATAGTATTCCCTTGGATTTGACCCTAACCCTGGTTAGTTTCTACTTCTTGATAACGACTACTTTAGCTCTAAAAAGGAGGTGTAACTTGGTAATATCAGTATGGGCCTGCAATCATTCAGGAATTTTACTCGAGTTATACCACCAGTCTACTGAACTCAGTCTCTTGTGGAGGTTCTCGAAAGTTGAAAAAGCACTTGGCCTTTCGATTACCATTTGATCATGTTGCCATATGGGGTGTAAAGATGGACATTTCTAAGACAACCATAAACTAATTCCTCTTTAGATCGGACTACCGAGCCCCGCCGAATGGCTTATATATTTACTGATACCTATAGGTCGCTAATGAGGAGAAAATGTCAGATCTGACTTCTCGGTTCGCTCTATTGACATGGATCGCAAAGTGGATTGCCCTGCATGGTGCTGAAGTGACTTGGCTCATTGACCCTGATATCATAATAGCCAAGGCCTCTCTCACTTTTGTCGCCAAGTTCTGGTGGTTGGTGGTGCACTCCAGGCTTCGACCCACAGGCAATGACAACATGCTTCAACCTTTACTAGCTTATTTAGTAGCATGCCTTGTAGCTAAATATGGATTGAACATAGGTCGGATCATTGCCACAGAGATACCAGACTGGGCATTGAATAACAGAGATGGAATGCCCTTCCCATGCTTGATTCGAGCCCTATTCAGATAGGTTCATGTCATTACCACTTACATTTTAGACCAGAAGATATTCCCCAAGGTCATAGTCAATGTCATATTCATTAAATATGTCAACAACCCTCTTTATTGAACGAGAATACGCAAGGAAGGGGGTCTAGTGATGTTCCCCCAGTCTGTCCAGTAGCAGCCCTTGCCATCTGAGGGGATCAACACTGCCCCACAGTCAGGCGAGGCTTCCGAGTAGCCCAAAGGTGGTGGTGCACCATCTCCGATGCAACAAGGATATGCATATGTCCCATATGAGTTTCTCTCTAGGTTGGTGTCGGACCAACAACAGACACAGGCCATTGTTGACCAAGTGGTAGAGCAGATGCCTCAGGTAGTCAAATCTCATGTGCACTAAGCAAAAGAGTGACTCCAGCTGAACTTAGGGGCCAAATTCCTAAGCTCTAAAACTAAGTTAACACTTTGTAAGGGTACTACCATGGTATGTTTAGTAGTATGTCTAGGGAAGAGATGAAAAATATTATGCAAACTGTGACTGACATGAAGGACCAAATTGCCTTGTTAACTACACAATACAACTTCTCTGCATCGGCACAACCTCGAGAATCTTGGATGAGCCTTTTTTAACAACCTGGAAGTGGCACCAACTCTAGGTGAGGCGTGGGACATTCCACCTAACCCAACCACTGCACCGATGCCAGCTGCCAATGGGACCAAGCGAAAGGACAAGGACAGTAGTCAACAGGGTAACCCTCCATCTGATCCACCATTAGCGGAGGAGAAGAAGTTGTGAAAGCCCATAAGGGCCCAACGTCGAACATCTATCGAATGACAAAAGAGAGTGGCACGCATTAGAGGCAACAAAGGTAGGAGCTTTCTGGAGCACTTTTAGACCCAACATGTCTTTCGATGATAGAGACCCTACTAGAGGGTCCAACCCCAATGGTACGACTGACACATAGGGCATTCCAAGTATGTTCCACTCCCTATTGCACTTTATTTTTGGCTATGGTGTAGTAAGGGTATTGTGCTGTCTTATTGAAGGGGGTGGATCATCCTACCACTTGGGAGTTTTTCTTACTATGCTTCTTTTCTCTCAAGTATACTTTCTAGTAGAACTGACATGTTTAGGTTGTGTTGTTTGTGTAAATATAATTGCTTATAAGAGTCTATAGTAACCAATATGTTTGTGAAAATGCCCAAATTAACCTTATATGTGCATGCATCCCTTCCTGACTAACTTGCATGATTCTTGGAAAGCATTGTATACATTGCATGGTTGGCATCTTGATGAATGAAGCGTGACTGTGCTGATTAGCACTGACTAGTGTAGGACATGTGCCATATGTGTGTGAGCTTATTCGCTTAATTTGTTCGATGCACTTATAAGCAGGAATTTGCCTGGTTAGTCTCACTAAGAAGATTGAATGATTGGATTAGGATGGGATCTTTGACCATTTTTGTTACGAAGTCACTTAGCCTAAAAGCCTACTAAACAAATTTAAATTGTTCCCTTTGAACCAAAAGTTGAGCCTAACTAGACCTTTTTCTCTTTAATCACCTAACTCACCTTCCTTGTCTATTCGCAGAATGTTACTTTGGCAATGCTCTCTCTAAGTACATTGTGAACCTCATCTTAGGCCAAAAGCCTAAGTAGAGGGTGGCTTATATTGGCCCTGGACCTCTGAAAGACAATGTATACCTCAGCTCATGCCAAAAACTTAAGTTGATAGTGGCTATTGTGAAAAATACGGAAAAGTTAAGGTATGAAAAGAGTCAAGTGAGCAGAGGAGAACAGAAAAGTTTGGGGTGTAACCGCGAATAAAATAAAAAGGCAAAAAAGAGACAAAAATGAATGAAAATGGAAATCACTCCCAATGGCAAAGAAAGTAGAAAGGATAGGGTCAATAAGAGTTTGGAGAACCTAAAGCAGAGGGCTAAGCCAAGGTAGTATCTTAGAGGGGCAAGCTACTCACTTTGATCCTAAATATACCACACCCTAGCCCAATCCTATATTACAAGCCGCAAAAGTCCTAATGTGATCCTAAAAAGGACATTCGAGAGTCCAGGTGGTGAAAATAAGGAAAAGTATATGGTGGATACTTATGTGTATGCTAAAAATCATTTGTAAGAGTGATTGTCTAAATCCCAGTCTATGTGTTGCATTCATATACTGTGTGTGAGACTTGTTTATAGTGAGGGCACTATCCTTCCACTAATTGGCTGCTAATACAATTGGTTCATCTTTGTTCTCAATCTTATTCGAGTCAACCGTACATGGTATGATGTTTACCGTTGTCTGTGTAGGCCTATTTGGGGTGTAAGTACATTTTAGACACATTTTCTAGGCATATGTGTCATGATTGAGGGGTTACTCATAATCCCTATTAGTCATTGCTTTAGGACAAGCAATATGTCTATGTTGAGGGTGTTGATGAGTCGTGAAAATACGACTCTTATAACATTATAAACAAAGGATTTTTGTGGGTTCTCAAGCAATTTAGTTGGTTTGATGTTTTGTTTTATGTTAATTTGCAAGAAAATGGACAAGGTATGGAGATTTAGGCAAAATGTAAGAAAATAACTAAAAAGGTGTCACGGCCCAAGCCTACGACCTAGATATGACACTGCGCATGGGGAATCCAAAGCGACACCAAGCAAGCCTCATAGCATATCACTACACATCCTTGGTTGCAAAAGTAATAAAATACAACAAGAAGTAGTAAATCGAGATAAACGGGGCTAAGGGACAACTTTATAACATTAACATCAAGAGTCAAAATGAGTCAAAGCTCATAACATAAATATATAAAATGCCAAACAATACCTCTACTACACACATAAGAGTGGGGGCCAAGACAAAGCAACCGGGCTGACCCTCATAGTCAATACACAAGTCAAAGAGAAATAGTCTTAGTACAAAGCAAGAGATCATAAGTAATGTCCCTGGAATGGAGGACTCAGCAACAAGATTGAGCGAAGTCGTACTAGGCACGTGGATGAGGATACTCAGGTGGGACTCTGGTTCCAATATGGTGGCATCATGTAGGCATAGAGTATGTGTTAGTACGTTTAAATGTTCTAAGTATGTAAGATGCAATGCAACAATAGATAAGCATCATAATCACAACGCATAATTAGGCAATGGATGAGCATATAGCAATATGACATAAATGGAAGATGCTTGAAGTAAATCATACTATCATAGTACATAACACATGTGTAGGGAGTGACCATTCTTAGTGCAATCTAAGGTCTATCACCCGCTTGGAGAGGCACATGAGGTACGAACCCCTTCATGAGGTTGTTAGAGTAAAAACCCCCCAACAAGTTCATGGGTAAAATCCCCCAACATGGTTGATGTAGTACAAACCCCCCAATGGGTTGTGTGAGTAGAAACACCCCAACAAGGTTGATGGATATCAACCCCCCAATGGGTTGTGTGAGTAGAAACACCCCAACAAGGTTGATGGATATCAACCCCCATATGGTTACCCGAGCCTACCACCCCCCTGAGCTAGGCGATTGACCCCATCAATAGGTTACACGGGCCTACAACCCCCCAAGCTAAGCTTGGTCATACCAAACACTATCAAGATAATATCACATGTGCACATATATATTCCTCCCGTTATCTTATAGTCATCTTATCCATACATCCTTCTCATCATCATATTCACACATTGCTTTCATCATCATATAGTCATCATATACATATATTACCTTTATCATCATTTCATTATCATATAATCATCATATAGTCATTTAACTCATAAGACATGCATGGTACCTTCAATTACTCAAGAAACCCTAGCCGGACATTTTATCAAACACCTAGACGGTGTGTAGTGCTAGTGTAAAACCATGCAATTCAAGAGCAAAATCATGCTAGTAAATTCATTGTAAAATCTTCAATAAATACTTGGTAACAGCCTCAAGCAATATAAATCAAAATCCTTCATCAAGGTTTTCAATAGACCTTAGATTCATAGCCAAAATATGATAAAACAGTTACAATTTCATGAAGCTTTAACATAGTGTGCAGTGATTTTCATAATAAATAAGACCCATTTGTAAATTAACTTTAAATCACATAATTTTGAGGAAAAGGAATCTTGGGCATCATGGGTGGAAGAAACCCATGAAAGAAACCCACATACCTTAGCTTTAGATATGAAGTTGGTGAAGATTTGAGATGGAGACTTGAAGCTCGAATGAGAACCTTAGAAATCCGGATGACAGTTTGAGACTTGAATTTAGGAGTGAAATATTGGCTAAATGTTTGAATAAGTATTGGGGAATGTTCAGAATGATATGAAGGTGAAACATGGCTAAATATAGGTATTTTTACATTTGGGAACAGATAGGAGACTTAAAATTCTTGAACCGCAGTCAAAAACTGGGTCAATTTTAAACTAGTGCACGCCCTTTGCACGTCGTGCCAGGGGTGCGAAAAGCTCTCTCGAAATTGACATTTGGGAATTTTGAATTTTGATACGGTTGCTCTAAAATCGGGGTTAGAACCTTTCTCCTAAATTTGACCCCCTGAAAAAGAATATGAAGTAAGATTTTTGATATCACGTACAAATTTTGAGATATATAAAAATTACAATTTCGGGCACTTCACATTTTCGGGCACTTTTTGGGATCGCTTCAATATCTCCCCTTTGGAAGCATTCATCCCCGAATTTCAAAGAAACAGACATCCGAGACACAAACATGACACTTTTATCCCACATAGAGTTGCAAAAATTCAGTTAAACATCGTTTCAAAAATCTCATCATAAATGAAAATTCATCATGAACTTGTCAATTTAAACATGAACAAATGCAATGACATGGGGCTGAACTTAAGACCTGAGATCGTATAAAGGTCTTAGATCAATACATTAGTCTTGATTATATTGGAAAAGCTAAGGATATTACCTTTGCATGTCCGCTTCGGCCTCCCAAGTTGCACTCTCAACTTGTTGATTCCTCCAAAGGACCTTAATGGAAGCCAATTCTTTGTTTCTCAACCTCTTCACTTGTCTATCGAAGATCTTAACTGGAACCTCTTCATATGTAAAATTATCTTTAACAACACCTACAATATCAAGAGGTGCAACGGCATTAGGATCACCCACATATTTCCTTAACATAGACACATGGAATATCAAATGAACCAAATCTATTTCACTAGGCAATCTTAACTCATAATCTACCTTGTGACCCTCCTCGTGACCTCATAAGTACTAATATATCTTGGGATCAACTTGCCTTTCTTAGCAAAATAGACCACACTCTGTATAGGTGAAACCTTAAGTAGATCCAATCACCAACTTTGAATTCAAGGTCTCTTCTTCTCACATTGGCATAGGATTTTTGACGACTTTCGGCCATCTTCAACCTTTCTCTAATTATCCTAACCTTCTCAAGAGCCTCCACGAATAGATGTGACCCCAAGGAAGCTACCTCACAAACATTGTCACGACCCATGGCTAGGGCATGGTCATGACCGGCGAATGATGAACCTAGAGGAACCCCAAACAAGCCTCTTTACATATCATTACACATCCTTGGTCGCGGATGCACATAAAAATGACAATAAGAGAAGATATTAAAAGGGGAAAAAGGGGAAAGGAGATCTTTGATACCATAACAATAATAACCAAGAGAGTCAAGGCTCATAGCATGATTACATCACATGTCCAACAACACCTCTACTATATAGATAAGAGTAGGGGCAAAGACAAGAAACCGAGATCAACCTCATAGTCTTAAGTATACGATAAAATAAAGAGAATCTTAATACATAGAATAAGAGAATAATCATTTTCCCCGGAATGGAGGACTCACCAAAGGCTAACTTGAACAATTCGTCTAGACACAAGAAGAATCAATAGGAACTCTGGTTCCTACATAGTCACATCATGTAGGCATAGAGTATGTGTTAGTATATTTGAATGTACTAAGTATGTAGGATGCAATGCAACATGAGATAGGCAACACAGTCAAAATGCATAAGTATAAGCAATAGATAGCATAATAACAATATGACATGTATGATCAATGCTTAAGTAAATCATGCTTTGCAAATCATCCATCATACATAGAACATAATATATAAGTTGGAAGAAACCTCAACCGACATAAAATAAGACCAAGCAAGCTACAACTTGGAAATTCGATGTTGCCCCTACACCGGAAGAAAGGGGGAAGTTACTCGCCAAGGTAAACCTCCTAATGACTAAGTGGATCCACAAAGCCTTATGTGAACCGGGTACTCACCTCTGGTTCTTGGACTCGGGTACTCGCCTCAAGCTCGGACATGGGTACTCGTCTCAAGCCCTCATATTTAGGGTACTTGCCTCTTAGTGATTTGGAGACTCGCCTCTTATCACTTCACCTATGGTAGTACGTAGTTCTAGGACTTGGGGACTCACCTCTAGTCCACTCGGTGCTAAGTCTAATCCCACGAAATATATACAAATAATCATACTTCAATAACTTGACACAAGCACAGAGATATGGCACGAGTAGATTTCAATATCATTGACCTCAAATGGAGAGCCTAATCATCATACATAAGAATTGTCATCATCAACATTACCCTTACATTAGCATCAACATCAAAGGCTCATAAGAGGTAAAATCTTTGAAAAAGGGGCTTAATCCAGCCCGAAAACATCATCAATATTTCCATGAATTTGATATATCATCAGAAAGCTTAAAATCACCATGAAGCTATTCAACTCATAAGAAATGTATTGGACCTTCAATTCCTCAAGAAATTATAACCGTACATTTTATCAAACACTTGGCGGGTGTATAGTGTTAGTGTAAAATCATACAATTCAAGAGTGAAAACATGCAAGTAAATTCCATGTAAAACCATTAATCAACACTTTGTAGCACCCTCAAGCAACATACATCAAAACCCTTAATCAAATCTCACATTATATCTATGATTTATAGCTCAAAACATGATAAAACAATCATACTTTCATGAAACCCTAATACACTGTGCAGTGAAATTTATAATAATCAAGATCCATCAATAAATCAACTTTAATCATGCAATTTAAGTAGAAAAGTGGACTGGGCACTATGGGTGAAAGGACCCAGTGGTTGAAACACATATACCTTAGCTTGGAGATGAACTTGGTGAAGATTGGAGATGGAAACTTGAAGCTTGAAGAAGAACCTTGAAGGAAAACCTTAGTTGGGATGAGGGTTTGAGACTTGAATCTTGAGAGAAATATAGGACTAAGGGTTTGAGTGAGTATTGAGAAATGTTTGGGATGATATTAGGGTGAAATAAGGCTAAGTATGGGTATTTTCAAGTATGGGAACCCTTAGGCCCAAGACTTGAAAGTCCTGGACCGAAGTCAAAAAAATAGGACCAAAATAACACTAGTCTGCATCACTATTACTCACTGGAATTTGCATTTCTGCATATATGAGATCTATGAAAATGGGCATATATTCTTCACTCAAACTCTGAATGAGGTGAAACTAAGTGTATTTGAAAGCTAATTCAAAGAGCTTTAATTGGATAGGTAGTGGGCTACCCAGTTCTTTGAATGATAAGAGATATGCCACTTTAAAGTTGACCCTCCTAAATAACATATTTGTGATTTTTAGACTTTGATACGGTTGCTCTAAAATTCGGGTTAGACCCATTTCCCACTCAGTTTTGCCCCCCGAACAAGAATATGAAATTAGATTTTGAAATAAGGAACGAATTTTTAGATATATGGAAATTACAATTCTGAGCACTTCCGAGGCACATATTCAGGCACTTTTTGGGGTCGTTTCAAACCTCAAACCAACCAACCGGTGATCTACAACTCCTCCCATAGAAAGCCTCAAAAGGACCCATAGCAATGCTAGAATTATAGCTATTGTTGTAGGCAAACTCAATCAGCAGAAGATGATCATCCCAACTAACTTTAAGCTCCAACACACATGCTCTAAGAATATCCTCAAGGGTTTGGATGGTCCTCTCATCTTGGCCATCTATTTGAGGGCGGAAGGCCGTAAAGAGCTTAAAACTAGTACCAAGACCCCTTTGGAAAGACCTCCAAAAGTGTGAAGTGAATTAAGCACCACGATCAGATATGACAAACAAAGGAATCCCATGCAACCTCACCAAGTCATGAATGTAGATCTTGCATAATCTTCATTCCCTTATGTGGTCTTTACCGGTAGAAAATGAGCCAATATTTCATCCTATCAACTACAACCCAAACGGAATAAAAACCTTTTCTAGTCATTGGCAATCCAATCACAAAATCCATATTAATCACCTCTACTTCCAAGTAGGAATCCCTATGTCTTGAATTAGGCCACTCAGCCTTTGATGTTTGGCTTTGATTTGTTGACAACTATGGCAATCGGAAACAAACTTGGCAATGTCCCTCTTCATGCCTCCCCACCAATACACATCCCTATAATCTCTATACAATTTGGTGGAACAAGGGAAGATAGAATAAGAAGAGTTATGGCATCATCAAGGATTTTCTCCCTCAAACCATCAACACAAGGAACACACAACCTACTTTGGTATCTAAGAGAACCATCTTTCTCTTGGGAGAAAACCTCCACTTTGCCCTCTTTCACCAAGGCCTTCAATTCTAGCAAGAAGGAATCAAGATCTTGTTTTGCTATCACCTCATCAACCAAGGAAGACCTAAAACCATCAATAACAACGATACCCTCATTACTAACCTCTTCCAACATAACCCCAATCTAGCCAATCGATCCACCTCCCTAGTCATCTCTGTATCAACACTATCAACATGAGCTAGGCTACCCATAGACACTCTACTCAAGGCATCCGCCACCACATTTTCCTTACCGGGGTGGTAATGCAAACTCACATCATAGTCCTTAAGAAGTTCTAGCCACCTTTTTTGTCTCAAGTTGAGATCTTTTTGAGTGAATACATATTGGAGGCTCTTATGATCGATGAATACATTAACATGCACCCCATACAAATAATGATGCCAAATCTTTAATGCAAACACCATGGCGGCTAATTCAAGATTATGAGTAGGATGGTTCTTTTTATGCACTTTGAGTTTCCTAGAAGCATAGGCTATTACCTTACTATTTTGCATTAGCACACAACCCAAACAAACTCTATAAGCATCACAATACACAACAAACCCCTCAAACCCATCCAATAATGACAATATAGGAGCGGACAAAAGCTTATCTTTCAAGGTTTGGAAGCTCCTCTCACATTCATCGGTCCACTCAAACTTAACCTTCTTTTAAGTCAATTTTTTCATAGGAGAATAAATAGAAGAGAACCCGTTCACAAACCTCTGATAGTAACTCACTAGGCCTAAGAAACTCCTAATATCTTATGGGGTCAATGATCTAGGCCAATTTCTAATCACATCGGTCTTCTTAGGATCCACATTAATTCCATTCACCGATACCACATGACCTAGGAAAGCAACCTCCTTCAACCAAAATTCACACTTCTCATATTTAGCATACAACTTCTCCTCCCTCAATCTTTGCAGCACAATCCTCAAATGGCCCATATGCTCCTCCCTACTATGCGAATAGATCAATATGTCATCAATGAAGACCACAATAAAGGAGTCAAGGTAGGTTTAAAGACCCTACTCATAAGGTCCATGAAGATGGCCGGTGCATTGGTCAACCCAAAAGATATAACCACAAATTCATAATACCTATATCTAGTTTAGAAAGTCATCTTGGGAATGTCACACTCCCTCACCCTCACTTGATGATACCTGGACTGAAGATCAGTCTTAGAGAAGTGTCTAGCCCCTTATAATTGGTCAAACAAATCATCAATTCTTGGAAGAGGATACCAATTCTTGATGGTGACCCTATTTAGTTGCTGGTAGTCAATACACATTCTAAGAGACCCATCATTCTTTCTCACAAACAACACTGGTGCACTCTAAGGGGATTGGCTAGGCCTAATAAAACACTTCTGGAACAAATCTTTCAATTGTTCCTTCAACTCCGTCGGGGTCATACGGCAAGGGGGAATAGAAATGGGTTGAGTATCAGGAAGGAGGTCTATAGCAAAATCTATTTCCCTTTGGGGAGGAACATCGGGAAAGTCATTTGGAAAGACATCAAGAAACCTATTTAAAATCGGAACTGGCTCTATGGGAAGGAACTTAGACTCCACATCTAACTCTCACAAGATGGTAAAGACATCCCTTAGAGATCAACTTACAGACTTTAACGCAAGAGATGAATCTACCCTTGACCACCATATTTTGACTCTCCCACTCAAGGACAGGTTCATTTGGGAATTGGAACTTTCCAACGGGTTCTACAATCAATAGAAGCATAGCATGCATGCAACCAATTTATCCCAAGAATAACAACAAAATTGACCATATCCAACTCAACAAGATTATATGGAAATATTTTATGCAAGATGCAAATAGGCAACTTCTATTGACCTTCCTAGCAATAATAGATGCACTAATAGGAGTAGATACCTCATATGACTCATGCAACAATTCGGGCTCCTCATGGAACTTTTTGGTAACAAAGGGGTAATAAAAGAAAGAGTGGAACCCAGATCAATCGATGCATACACATTAAAGTCAATGATTTTTAACATACCTGTAATAACGCCGAGCATCTCATCAACCCCTTGCCTCTCATGTAAAGCATAAAATGGATTGTGCCTTGGAGCACCATCTTTTAGGCCACCTCTCCCCAATAGAACCTCATTAGCACCTTGTGGATGAACCTCCTTAACCTTATAATGATTTCGAGGACAATCCATTGCCTTAGGACCCATCTCCCCACAACTATAACAAGCATCGATATTATTCAAGCATGGGCCACCATGAACCTTACCACATTCGGGCACACATCAATATGAGCCACACCCCTAACACCTTGGGCCCTTGAAACATCATTGGCAACCCATTTTTGAAAGTCATGAGAAGACCTTTGGCCCTTATGGAACCGGCCACCCTTTTTGAACTTACCCTCAAAACGGGCCCTCTTGGCCTCATGACTCCTTCTCTTCCTCAATTTCTCCTCTTCCATTTGTTTGGCATAGGTCATCAAATGGGACAAGTCCATGTCATGAATCAACATAGTAGGCCCACATTCTTCACTCGCTAAGTCGGACACCCCATCATGAACTTGTTCATTCTTGACCTTGGATCGTCAACCAAGTAAGCAGAAAATTTTGAAAGGTTGTTGAACTTGAGGGAATATTCCCTCACACTTATTGACCCTTGTCTAAAATTCATGAATTCCACCAATTTAACTTTCCTAAGCTCAAGAGGGAAGAACTAATTAAGGAAAGCCATTTTGAACTCTTCTCAAAGCACCACATAGCCAACTTGCTTCTTTTCTTTCAATTGGTTGCACCATATTTTTGCTACACCTTTGAGTTGGTAGGATGCTAGAAACAACCCCAAAAGGGCCCAAAAACGTGCCTCGGAATGCCCAAAAATTTGATTTCCTTATATCTAAAACTCCATTCGTTATTTCAAAAATCTGACTTCATATTCTTGTTCACGGGGTCTAAATTAGGGTAACAAGGGTCTAATCTCAATTTTAAAGCGAAGAGATCGATTTATGAAATTTTGCATGGTACAATTTCTAGAGAGAGCTTTCTACGTCGTGGGTGTAATTGGAATTTCCGCGTCGCCTCCACGACGCGGAGATGTGCATCTAGGCACTATCTTTTTTTTAGCCTGCTCAATATTTTTTCTAAGTGCTGGGCCCAAATTTTCCAAGCGTGTTTTCACTTATACTTAGAATTATTTTACTCTTATATCACTATAAATATTTCTCAAAACTCATTCCCACATTTAGTCTTGTTTTATTCTTAAAAACCAAGTCCCAAAACCCTCATGCAGATTTAAGGATTCTCTTCAAGCTTCAAGTCTCCATTGTCAACCTTCACCAAGAACTTCCCCAAAGCTAAGGTATGTGGTGTTGAACCATTGGGTCCTTTCACCAATGGTGCCTAAACCATCTTTTATTTATAATGCATGATTTAAAGTTTATTTTACATGTGGGTCTTGAAGATTGAGAACTTTACTACACAGTGATTTTAATACAAGAAAGTATTGTTGTTTAAGCATATTTTGAGCTTCAAATCTTGGATCTAATGTTGGAATAGATGAGGGGTTTTGATATGAATATCTTGGTGGTTTTGCAAGGCATTGATTAAAGGTTTTACCACTGATTTTCCTGCATGATTTCTTCTTTAAATTTCATCCTCTTTTACCCCCATCACACACCCCCAAGGTGTTTGATAAAATGCCCAGTTATGGTTTCTTGAGAAATTTGAAGGTCCAAAGGATAAAATATGATATGAATGATGTTATGATGATGAAGTGAGTTGATGTGTATTTTTATTACTATGAGAGATATTGCATTAGATCCTATAATGAATCCTACAAAAAGTATTGCATAGACCATGCCTGATCCAGGGGAAAAGAGCCCAGGTAACTAGGCGAGGGGTTTATACTTTGTCACTATGGATGTTTGGGGTATGACCATCATCAACCATGCGAGGGGTTTATACCTCATCACCATAGATGTTTAGATTGTGGCCATCATCAAACATGTGGGATTTATACCTTGTCACCATGGATGGCAGGATGCGACCACCATCGACCATGCGAGAGGTTTATACTTCGTCACCATGGATAGCAGGGTGCGACCACCATCAACCACCAAGAGTTTATACCTTGGATAGCTTGCTTGGTCTCATTCTTCACATATGATATTCTATATGAAAATGATATACTTAAGAATGATTTACATAAGCATTGATCATACATGCCATCTTGCTATAATATGCGTATTATCTATCATTTTTGCATTTTGGATTGTGATGCCTATCTCTTGTCGCATTGCATCCCAGAATACTTAGTGCATTCAAATTTACTAATGTAAACTCTTGCCTACATGATATCACCATGTAGGGACTAGTGCCTGAGTTAATCATCCTCTTCCTCTACGTGGTTAGACAGTGCTACTCCAAGCTTGTGGTGAGTCCTCCATTTCGGGGACTTTGGTTATGTCTCTTATTATTATCTATGTATTGAGACACTATCTTATGTTATATTTGACTATGAGGGTGAGCCCAGTTACCTTGTCTTAGCCCCCGCTCTTTCTAAGTTTTAGAGGTATATGTTGGACATGGTGTGTACTATGTATGAGCTTGACTCTTGACTTTTGACTTCGATGTTTATGCAAGTTTCCCTTAGACCCCTTTCCCTTACTTTAATTAAATATGTTTTTTTATGCTTCTGTAATGAATGATGTGTGACGATATGTTAAGAGGCTTGTTTGGGTCCCTTCGGGTTGCCCATTGGCCGTGATACGTCTAGGCCCTAGGCTTGGATCGTGACACTGCCAACTCGACCTTTTCATCCAACCTCGCACCCATAATAGCCAATATCTTGTAGATCTCATCAATGAAATCTTAAGGGTCCTCATCAATGAACTCTTGAGGGTCCTCATCAACCTTTAACCCATAGAGTTCTGGAGGAATCATTCTCATGAAGTCTCTCCATCGACAAACCAGTGTAGGAGCATTAGGGGCTTGGGCCTCTTGGTTGGTTTTATTAGCTACCACCTGTGCAAGCAATGTGAGAGAATACCTAAGCTCCTCATTGGTTGATTGCTTCTCGACTGTGTGGGCTTGCCTTCCCCTTATGCTAGGCATGATCTAGCATTCAAAGAACAATCATTAGGAAGGAAAGCTTACTTCTTCTCTATAGCATGACTTAGAACATGAAGAAGGGAAAGAATTCCTAAAATGTCTCATTGCCTCCTACTCATAGTTAGTGGTGCATAACACAACCATGAATAAGACTCTTTTCAACGCGGTGTGTTGGACTCCGAGGATCTAACAACCTAGTTCTCTAATACCAAGTTTGTCAACACCCAAGCCTAGGGCCTAGGTGTGACAGTCGCATGGGGAACCAGAAAGAACCCCAAGTAAGCCTCATAGCATATCATTACACATCCTTGGCCACAGAAGTAATAAAATACAACAAGAAGTAGTAAATCGAGATAAATGAGGCTAAGGGGCAATTTCATAACGTTAACATCAAGAGTCAAAAGGAGTCAAAACTCATAATATAGATACATAGCATGTCCAACAATACCTCTACTAGATACGATAAGAGCGGGGTCCAAGACAAATAAATCGGCCTCACCCTCATAGTCAATACATAAGTCAAAGACAAATAGTCTTAGTATAAAGCAAGAGATCATAAGTAACGTTCCCAGAATAGAGGACTCACCAACAAGCTCGAGCAAAGCGGTACTATCCGTGTGGAGGAGGATGCTCAAGTGGGACTCCAGTTCCAACATGGTGACTGAAATGACCCCAAAAAGTGCCCGAAAATGTGCCTCAAAATGCTCAAAATTTTAAATTCCATATATCTCAAAATTCGTTTGTTATTTCAAAAATCTGACTTCACATTCTTCTTTAGGGGATCAAAATTAGGGAGCAAAAGGTCTAACTCTGAATTTAGAGCAATCGAATAACAATTTCAAATTTCCAAAAAATTCAACTTCCAAAGATGATCTGCGACAGCACCGCGATGCGCAGTTATCGCAGACATGTCTTAAATTGGCCTCCGCAATAGATCCACAATGCGAAACTACGTATTTTGCTACCAGTGATTTCTATATCATTCCAAGGCTTGGGGGTCTTGGGCCTAAGTGTTCCCAAATGTGATTTTACCTATACTTAGTGTTATTTCACCCTTATATCATCCAAATTATTCCCCAACACTCACTCAAACCCTTAGTCATATTTTCACTTCCCAAGCTCAAGTCCCAAACCTTTATCCCAAGCTAAGGTTTTCCTTCGAGGTTCTTCTTCAAGCTTCAAGTCTCCATCTCCAATCTTCACCAAGTTCATTTCCAAGCTAAGGTATGTGGGTTTCTTTTACCCATGATACCCAAGTCTTCTTTTACTCAAATTACATGATTTAAAATTGATTTACGAATGGGTCTTGCATATTATGAAATTCACTGCACATTATGTTAAAGCTATGAAAAGTTGTGACTATGTTGCCATGATTTGAGCTATCAAATCTTTGATCTATTAGAAGATTTGATGAGGGGATTTAATGTATATGTCTTAAAGGTGTTGCAAAGTGTTGATTTATGGTTTTACAATGGATTTTCTTGAGCGGTTTCATCTCTAAATTGTATGATTTTATACTACCATTTCACATCCTTTAAGTGTTTGATAAAATATCCGAATGTGGTTTCTTGAGGAGTTGAAGGTCCAAAGCATGAGATATAATATGATTGACTATATCATAATGAAATGAACTTATGTATATGATAAATTCTATATAAATTGTGGCATTAAACCATGCCTAATTTGGGGGTACTAAGAACCTATCTAACCTAGATAGGGGTTTGTACTCATCAACCCAGGGAAGGGTTTGTACTTATCAACTTAGTGATGGGGAAGCATCACTAACCTAGATGGGGGTTTGTACTCATCAACCTAGGGAAGGGTTCATACTTCTCTACCTTGGTGATGGGGTGATATTATCACCAACCTAGATGAGGGTTATTACTCATCCACCTAAGTGATGGGGCGATATCATCAGTAACCTACCAAAGGGTTGTACATTTATAAATCTATCTTGGTCTCTTCTACACATATGATAGTCTATTTGATCATGAGGTACTTGTCACGACCTAAGCCTAGGGTCTAGACGTGACACAGTGCAAGGGGAACCCAAAGGGACCCCAAACAAGCCTCATAAAGCATCATTACATATCCTTGGTCGCAGAAGCAATAAATCAAGCATCAAGATGAAAGAAAGGGGAAACCGAGGCTAAGGGAAAAGCTTGCACAATATCACGGTCAAATGACAAGGTTTAAACTCATATCATAGATATATAAATTGTCTAACAACACCTCTAATACATAGACAAGAGTGGGGGCCAAGACAAAGTAACTAGGCTCACCCTCATAGTAAAAGTAAATTGTAACACCCAACACCTTACAGTTCTAGTAAAATACAAATGAAACATGATAAGGTTTGGTTAAGTTAGAGCCAAATTTGTAAAAGAGATTGAATCTCGTGTTAATGGGCTATATATGCGTCTAACGCTTAGAAGGGTCGAGTGGATATTTGTTTTGTGTAGAAATGAGAAGATCACGACCTTTAATAAAGTAAGAGAATTGAGGTGCTTATAGGACTTAAGAAGCTAGCAGGTGAGTCACCTACTTGCATAGCTTAAATTTTCTATCTAAATGAAGACGAAGCTCGACGTTGAATTGTCCAAGTCCGATTATGAATAAAGTCCGTGTTAAGGGTGTACATCTGGCCCATGTTTTGGCATCACACATGGACTATATTTTTAGCCCAAGAAAGATATTAAAAGGTCCCAAAGATATAACAGCACACTTAACCATTTGGGCCCAAACTAAGTGAAGGTAAAGTTGGAAAATAGGCAGCCAAGCCCATCAACTTGGAGATTCATTTAGGCCCAAATGTAATGGCAAAGATGTTGGATAACCAGCATGATAATGTGTCGTATTAAGTGGTCAAAATGTCAAAATAAAGGCGGCCAAATTATTCCTATAAAAAAAGGGGTTATAAGCACGAACATTAATTCACTCTTAGACTTAGAAAAAATTCAGCTTTCTCAAAACTTTGGTGTTTTTCTTTCTTGACCTAGCAAGCAGCTACAAGGGGACTTCTGGGGTTCTTGAAGCAGCTCTACACCTTAAATTTAGTGTTAAGAAAGTTTACACATATGTTTAGTATGGTCTTCTTATGAAAAACAAGAAGTATATGCTAGTATGTTGTGCTGGAAATTTGAGACAGCATGTATTTAGAGAGTTGTTGCATACTTGCCTTTTTTTAGTGACTTATCTATGATTTGTGGGATGTATTATAAAGAGAAATTGATGTTTTTAAGATGGTTTGAGTTATAAATATTACCCCAAGGTCGCTGCCCTGATTTTGGTTTCATTTAACGAACGCATTTTATTGTGCTATCTTAAGTGTAATGTTGATTGGAACTTGTGGACTGTTGGATGGAAGGTTATTGGCTCA
>JAABOM020000002.1:13609554-13660595 GCA_011800125.2 Solanum clarkiae
AGGGGGAGGTTTGGGGGATGTTGAAGTAAATTTTTTTAGTAAAATTTATAAAAGAAATTTAAACAACATTATAAAAGAATTCTTTTAAAATATACAATAAAATGGGGAGGATATAGTGGAGTGGGGTGGTAAAAAAAAGATTTTTAAATTTTATTTTATAATTTATTTTTTGGATAGTGATACTTTAATCTTTAATTTTTAATTATACTAATAGTTTCTTTACTTTTTGTTAATGTGATATGTTTTATCCATGTGTAATGTCACGTAACAAGATTATACTACATACACCCCTGGGTTGTTTTTTCAAAATGAGTGCTAGTTAGTTATGCAACTCACATTCCCCATAATCTAGGTATGAAACCTAAAAAAGAGAGTCACTCAGTCGTGTTTTAGACACTAACTCATTATTTTTTTATAAGTATCACAAACACATCTAAACTATCCCCTTTTTTTGAGTTTCATACCTAAACTATTGGGAGTGTGATTTTCATACCTAAACTATCACTTATTAGTTTGAGAAACGCACCTCAGTGGTGTGTGTAATACACTTTCTGTTTTATTGGAGAAAATCTCGCTAAACGACAGGCCACATTGACAAAGATTAAATAAAATATTAATATTAGTTAAAAATAAAAGATTATAATATAATATTCTTCCAAAAAACATTATTTTTCTAAAAATAAAAACAATTAAAATATTTTTCTCAACTATTCCACCGCTCACACCCTTGCATACCCCCACCCACCCTCCAAAAATCCCTGCCCTTTAATTTTTCTAAATCTCTTTTATAAAGTATTTTTAAAAAGTTCAAACATCAACCCCTACTCCAATCCTACCTAAAAAAATAATTTTTTAAATAAATAAAATTCTATTCCACCTACATCTAATTTTTTTCTCATAATTTATTTTTATCTTTTTTTTTTATAGATATATACTCATATTTTTAGAAAAAATATTTTTCTCTACTTGTTTATCGAATATAGCAGAAATAAAAAATTTATTTTAAAAAAAATCTTGCGAAAAATAAAAAATAAATTTCTAAAAATAATTCAAACAAAAAAAAAAAAGAAACAAAAGCGAGGATTAAGTGGGTAGCATAGAATTATTTTTCTAAAAAAAATCAAAGTAATATCTAGATTATTATTTTAAAAGAGAGGGGGGTGTATGGTGAGAGGAAATGATGAGATGGTATAGGAAAAATATTTTGTATTTTATTTTAAAATATTTTTTGAAATAATAATACTCTAATATTTAATTTTAACTAGTACTATAATTTATTTATTTTTTTGTCAAGGTGAAATATTTTGTCCATATAGAATGTGATGTGATTTTTTTAAAAAATAAAAGAGAGAGTGTAGTACACATAGCGTAATGAGAATGTAATAAATGATAGCGGTGTGTTTCTCAAACTAATAAATAATAATTTAGATATGAAACTCACACTTTCAATAGTTTAAATATGAAAATCAAAAAGAGGATAGTTCAGGTATATTTTTAACACTTATTTTTTATTTTTATTTTTGTAAAAATTACTGGCAAAAGCAATTTAAACTTTATAATTTTTAAATAAAATGAACAGAAGAGGGTAAACAATGTTCTTAAACTCTGTAATTTGCAAATAGTTCAGCCTGAAAATATATTTATATCATTAATTCTTTGATCCAAAAAGTATCTTTGATCAATTTCACATAATTTAAGGATTTTTAAAAAAAAATCATTTTCCATCTAATGAATGATTTTAGAATGTCTACTAATTCTTTTATCACTAATCCAATTAATGTAATTCTTAATCACTCAGAACAAAATCAAAGAAGATGATGTTCAACAAAATTATCAAAATGTTGCTTTAATTATCGGAGTCACTGGCATTGTTGGCAATAGTCTCGCGGAGATCCTCCCTCGCGCCAACACTCCTGGTGGTCCTTGGAAGGTTTATGGCGTTGCACGCCGCCCTAGACCGTTGTGGAATGTCGACCACCCTATTGAGTATATCCAATGTGACATATCGAGCTCAGAAGAAATTCAATCCAAACTCACTCTTCTCACTGATGTCACACAAATTTTCTATGTGACTTGGGCCAATCGACCAACAGAGGTGGAAAACTGTGAAATTAATGGGAAAATGTTTCAAAATGTCGTTGATGCTATTATATCCAGTTGCCCCAATCTGTCGCATATTTGTTTGCAAACGGGTAAAAAGCACTATCATGGTTCATTTGAATTGTTCGGAAAAGTAGCTCATGATACCCCATATCATGAGGATTTGCCCCGTTTACCTATCCCCAATTTCTACTACACTCTCGAGGATATCTTGTTTGAGAAGGTGAAGAAAAAAGAAGGATTAACATGGTCAATTCATAGGCCGGGGCTGATTTTTGGATTTTCACCTTATAGTATGATGAACATTATTGGAACACTGTGTGTTTATGCAGCTATATGTAAACACGAGGGATCGCCATTGAGATTTCCTGGCACTAAATCAGCATGGAATGGATATTCAAATTGCTCAGATGCAGATTTAATTGCGGAGCATCAAATATGGGCATCAGTGGATCCAAACGCGAAGAATGAGGCATTTATTGTGAGCAATGGGGATGTGTTCAAGTGGAAGCATTTATGGGAGGTTTTAGCTAAGGAGTTTGAAGTGGAAGCTGAAGAATTTGATGAAAGTAATAGATGGACATTAGAGGAGATGATGAAGGACAAAGGACAAATTTGGGATGAGATTGTGAAGAAGAACGGATTGGTAAAAAGTAAATTGGAGGAGATTGGAGGTTGGTGGTTTGTTGATCTTGTTCTTAGTGACGAGTCTCCCTTAGATACTATGAACAAGAGCAAGGAACATGGTTTTTTGGGGTTTAGGAACTCAAAAAATGCCTTAATCTCATGGATTTATAAGATCAAAGCCTGCAAAATTGTTCCTTAATTAGTTTTGAAATTTGTAATGTGTGAAAAAGTTTGAATTAGATGAGTTGTTGGATTAAATAATTACTTAAAAAATTAATGTGATATGGCATGTTGACTTGGCGAGAAGGAGATCTTATTGTATAAATATATTCGTTTTAGAAAATAATAACAATTGAATGATATTTTAGTCCAAACAAATAATTTTAATAGGTAATTTCTCAAACATGAGTAATCATTCACGAAATTAGTAATTTTAAAATTGAATGCTAAAATGAAAAGACTATTAAGTTGGAAGAGGGCATTTTATTTCTAAAGAGAAACTTTTGAATCGGAAGAGGGCATTTTATTTCTAAAGACAAGCTTCTGAATGCATATCCCAATTAATTGGACCCCAAGAATATGACATTGGAGTGAAAATTTTTAAAATAATCTTAAAACGAGTGTAAAGCCCTTGAAGGTCATTCTTAGAATTTTTGAAAATATTATCATTTTACCCCTCTTGATAGATTAGTTTGTGGGCTTGGTTTTGGAGTTCTATTAGAAAGTTCAAAAATTTTGAAGTTTTGAAAGCTTAAGTTGTCATAAAATGATTTTTCGTACTGGAGCTAGGAGTTCGAAATAAAATTCTGTCATTAGCTCCAAAATGTGGAATTCAGTCTAAGTATGTTGCCCGTTTCTATTTTGGAGTTGTTTTGTGGCTTTGAGGTCTTATGTTGGAAGTTTAAGTTATTTTGGGTCAAGCTTTGATTTTGATCAGCATTCGGAGTTCAGATGCTGAAAATGTATTCCCAACCATTCTTTTAGATTTAAGAGGTGATTTTACGCCTAGGAGGATTTTGGTTTATTTTATTAGGAGTTCCAAGGATATTTTGTCTTTTCCAGCCTTAAGTAGTACAGTTATGGCTAAATGAGTTTGGGTATAAGAAGACCTTAAAATCCATGTTCTGAATATTCCATTGAGTTTGAAATGCTAAAATTAGTAGGATAGTATATATAATTTATGTGTATGGGGTTACGAATGAATCTTGAGGGTCGATCCCAAACTTTTGTGTCGATGGAATTATTTGCTGATATATGAGTTATAGGTGCCGCTTAAGTGGTGGCCTGGTCGCTTAACCAATCACTACTAAAGTCAATATCCCATTATTTAAGTTGGGGGGGGGGAGGGGGGGAGTCCTTTGAGCAGCGTCATCTTAAGCAGACCAGTGACCATTAAAGCGGTCTTGTGTCGCTTAAGTTACACTCGCTTATGTGAAGGGTTTCGCAAAAGCGTCCGCTGAGCTGCTTATGTGGCATCAGAGGGCCCTTTTGGGACTAATATTTTTTTTTTACCATTTTCCATTTTTAGCTTTACAAACTCTTGCGCGACAATTTTAAAGTGAAATTTCAAGATTGAGTGCTCTAATAAGTGGTTTTGACTTAGCATCTTTCGTTTTCATTATTATTTCATGTTTTGAAACTTTACTTTTTGGTTTTGAACTTAAAATTTTTTGGATTCTCTCATGAGCATGAATTTTTGATAAATTGAGAAGTGTGGACTGAATTGAACCTCATTTTGAATTAATTTTTATCATTAATTTTAAAATGCTTTGAATAACTTAATTATGTATTAGTTCCCAAATTTAGGCCTACTTTTTCTGGAATAAATTTTTGACTTATTTCGAATCCGATCTTAGAAAATAATGAATTGGCATCATTGATCTTATAATCTTATGATTATTCCATATTTGATTGGACTTTGTTGAACTAGAGGGCTCACCGATCAACTAGCCTCAAACGACTGAAGCTAGCCACATGCCAGTGGAGGAGGGGGAACGTAGGTCCTTACATGGTGATATCATGTAGGCAAAATATGTTTTAGTACATTGAAATGATGTAACACCCCATAAAATTTACTGAAATACCCCTAGAACGTAATTGTGCACATAATGCATCTTCTAAAGCTCCGATGGAAAATCCGAAATCAGAGTTGCAATAAGCGTGAAAAATCGAGTGAAAAAATGGTCTCGACCCAATTTTAGAGTAACCGGGTCGAAGATTAGTACAATCTTCATCTCAGGTATGTAAAGGCTACCAAAAATTGGGATTGTTCTCCCATGTGCCCAGATGAGTGTAATAGGTTGATTGTTGATAGTTGATAGTTGACAGGTCTTGTATTTCAATTCTTGAAGATATTCTTGAAAATTATCTTTATATATATTATCTTAAATTGATGATCATCATAATTCTAATTATTTATTTAACTGATTAATTGAGCTATGGTATAAACTCTACATGTTTAATTGTTAAAGATTGTTTTAATGAAGCTAGGGGTTGATTTCTAGAGCCTGGGCTATGTATATATGCATGATTGTTGTGGTTCGAGTCTCGAATTGAGTGAGTGTTAAGGATAATGTTGTTGAAACTGATTGAGAAAGAGATCCTTAGAGGTCTTTTAGAGATAAAACTTGGAACTTTAATATTGTTCTTAATCCCTTGAGCTGATAGATGATCGGATGAGTGGAGGTTCTTATCTAAGGGAGGTTGGTTGTATATCATGTTGAGTCCTGGGAGGAGTATTAGCACTGAAATAGACCACTCGCACTTATTAACTATGTGGCCAGCATAGTAGAAGATTGGATCGTGAAAGCGGATGTTTCCTTTGTCCCACAAAGGACTTGATAGACTTTTGGGATCCCCTGATAGACTCGTACTTTACCCCGAAAAGGTACTGGGTGGATGTGGCAATGACATCTCTTCATTGTATCATCACCAGCTCATAAGTGATGGTTGTCAGTTGGAGAAACTCCTAGATAGGTTTCATATTGATAGTACTTTGAGGTTGATGTGATAGTATGAGTCTTGACTGATAGTGATGTGATGAAGTCCTGTCCCTTATTCTGAGTTGAGATCGAGTGATGGATGAGTTGATGTCATACTGTATTATCTTGCTTATATTGCTTACTTTAGCCCGTTTTACATACAGTACATTCCAATACTAATGCCTTTTGGCGCTGCATCATTTTATGATGCAGATTCTGTAGATAGAGGACTTCAGCAGACAAATCGTTGAGTTTCACAGATTTTCAGACAGAGACTTGGTGAGTCCTCCCCTGCATTTGGAGGATGCCCGTATTTCCCTTTATTACCATTTGAGTTATTTCTTTTGATAGTGGTAGTCATGCCTGTCATGGTACCTTCTTAGACATTAGTCATAGAGGCTTCATACACATAAACAGTTGATAGCTGATGTTGAAGTTCCTTCTTCCCTGTTTCCTTTTTATATTGAAATTGTTCTTTTATTCTTATTCCATATGATAGACAAAGTGATAGCCTTGTTGCTCACTGATAGTTCACTTGGTCTCTTGAATAGCTTCCGTTAATTTAATGATTGAACTAGTGTATAGGACTAGGTGGTTTGCTTGGGGACTAGCAATAGTCTTGGAGTGGCAATTACGCATAGGGTAGCCCCGGGGCATGACAAACTTAGTATCAGAGTATAGAGTTCGAGTGTCCTAGGGAGTCTATGAAGCCATGTCTAATAGAGTCTTGTTTGTGGGTGTGTTGTGCACCACACTTCACAAGCAGGAAGGCTATAAGACATTAGGAAGTGTTACCCTTCTTCTATGATCTGAATTCGTGCGATAGAGTCTAACTCTATGGAAATCCTGTTTTAATTAATGCATCCACGTTTGCAGATAATGTCACTAAAAAGAACAACTGCTCGGAGAGATGTTTCATCCCCATCTGCTAAGAATGCTTAACTTGAGGACCTAGTTCAGATAGAGGCACAGAGTCGGGGACGGCCTGCTAAGATTGTTGAAGTCCCATAGGCGCTCCCTACATAACCCCAGCCAACTCCCAACACAGAGGCAGCGTTAAGGGAAGCCATCACTATGCTGACTCAGTTGGTGGCCTCCCAGGTAATAGTCAGGGTCCTCAGGCATCTACTTCTAGCTCACAGGAGTCCTCAGCTGCAACCCGAGTCAGAGATTTCTTGAGGATGAACCTGCTAGTGTATACGGGGTCGAAGGTTGAGGAGGACCCATAGAATTTCATTGATAAAATGTATAAAGTCCTGAAAGCTATACACACCAATGAGATTAAGGGAGATGAGCTTGCTTCCTACCAACTGAAGGATGTTGCTAATGTTTGGTATAACCAATGGGAGGATAGTAGAGGTGAGGATACAGAGCCTGCAGAATGGGAAGAGTTTGAAGCTGCTTTCCTCGACCATTTCTTCCTTCATGATTGAGGGAGGCGAAGGTCGATGAGTTTGTGAACTTGAAGCAAGGAGGATGACGGTTAAGGAGTACAGCGTTAAATTCATTAAGCTATCTAGATATGCCCCAGAGATGGTGCAAGACATGAGGGCTAGGATACGGAAGTTCGTGTCTGGCTTGGGCAAACATGTGCAGAAGGAGTGCAAGGCAGCTTTGTTGATCCTCAGAATAGACATCTCCAGGATTATGCTATATGCCTAACAGGCAGAGGAGGACAAGAAAGGAGATAGAGAAGAGTAGATAAATAGGAGTGCCAAATCAGCTGGGCATGAGCCTAGCAAGTAGAGACAAAATAAGGGTGACACGTCCTACTTTTAGAAGAGATCATCTCACTATGCACCCTCTGCAGTGAGTACACCCGACCAGCCAAATAAGTATGATCAGAGGTCTCAAGATTATCAGAATTTCAGGGCTTAGGGTGTACAATCTCAGGTCAGTGTGACCCAAGATGCAAGGGGAAAGCCACCCTGTGACAAGTTTAGTAAGATTCATCTGGTTAAGTGTCATATGCATAAGGATATGTGATATTCATGTGGACAGACTGGTCACTTCCAGTTTGAGTGCCCAAAGAGGAGATGAGGTGAGGGGAGCAGCAGACCATAATTCTCCGCAGCACCCCCAGCTGGCAATCATCAGAGGGGTACTACTATAGGTACAGGAGGCGGAACGAACCGCCTTTATGCTATGGGTAATCGACAGCATCAGGAGGTTATACTAGATGTTGTTACAGGTGTGCTTCGAGTCTTTACCTTTGATTGTTATGCATTCCTTGATTCGGGTGCCACCTTGTCTTTTGTAACTCCTTATATGGCTAGTAAGTTTAGGATTCTTCCAGAGTGTTTGCTTGAACCTTTTGTTGTATCCACTCCTACTGGTGAGTCTATCTTAGCTGAGAGAGTTTATAGGGATTGTATAGTGTCTATTTATCATAGATATACCTTAGCTGACTTGGTAGAATAGGAGATGGTTGACTTTGATGTGATACTTGGCATGGATTGGCTTCACGCCTGTTATGCATCTGTTGACTGTAGAACCCGGATTGTTAAGTTTCAATTTCCTAATGAGCCTGTTCTAGAGTGGAAAGGGAGTTCTGTTGCACCTAAGGGAAAATTTATCTCTTATCTTAGAGCCAGAAAGTTGATCTCTAAAGGTTATATTTATCACCTCGTGCAAGTTAAGTCTGATAATGTTGAATCTTCTATTCTTGAGTTAGTCCCGATTTTGAATGAGTTTCTTGAGGTATTTCCTGATGATCTACCTGGGGTCCTTCCTGATAGAGAGATTGACTTCGGGATTGATGTTCTTCCTGAGACCAAACCCATTTCAATTCCACTTTATAGAATGGCCCCCGCTGAGTTAAAAGAATAGTTGAAAGACTTGTTAAAGAAAGGTTTCATGAGGCCTAGTGTTTCTCCTTGGGGTGCTCCTATCCTATTCGTGCATAAGAAAGATAGATCTCAGAATGTGCATAGACTACCGGCAATTGAACAAGGTCACAATAAATAATAAGTATCCTCTTCCCAAGATAAATGATCTATTTGATTGACTTTAGGGTCCTACTTGCTTCCCCAAGATAGACCTTAGATTGGGTTACCATCAGTTGAAGGTGAAGGAAATGATATTCCAAAAACAGCCTTTAGGACACGGTATGACCATTTTGAGTTCTTGGTCATGTCCTTTGGGTTGATAAATGCACCTGCAGCTTTCATGGATTTGATGAATAAAGTATTCAAACCATAACTTGATATATTCATGATCGTGTTTATTAATAATATTCTGGTGTATTTAAAGGATGAAGAGGAGCATGCTAATCATCTTAGAGTGGTTTTGCAAATACTCAAAAACCATGAGTTGTATGCGAAATTCTCAAAGTGTAAGTTTTAGCTCAATCTGTGGCTTTCCTAGGCCATGTTTCGGGGGATGGCATTTGGGTGGATACCCAGAAGATTGAAGCGGTTAAGAACTGGCCTAGACCAACTTCTTCGACGGAAATAAGAAGCTCCTTGGGATTGACAGGCTGCTATTGAAGATTTGTTGAGGGATTCTCTTTTTTTTCCACCATTGACTAAGCTAACTCAGAAAAAGGCCAAGTTTCAGTGGTTTGAGGAATGTGAGAAAAGTTTCCAAAAGTTGAAGACTAGATTGACTACAGCACCAGTCTTGACTTTTCCCGATGGGATGGGAGACTTTGTGATATACTGTGATGTATCCAGAGTTGGACTAGGTTATGTGCTAATGCAGAAAGGGAAGGTAATAGCTTATACTTCCAAAAAAGTCAATATCCATGAGAAGAACTATCTGACTCATGATCTAGAGTTGGCAGCAGTGGTGTTCACACTGAAAATCTAGCGTCACTATTTGTATAGAGTGCATGTGGACATGTTTACTGACCAAAAGATTTTGCAATACATGTTCAGTCAAAAGGAGCTCAACCTGTGGCAAAGGAGATGGTTGGAGTTGCTCAAAGATTATGACATGAGCATTCTCTACCACCCAGATAAGGCTAACATTGTTGCTGATGCTCTTAGCAGGTTTTCCATAGGTAGCACTGCCCATATGGAGGAAGGGAGGAGACAATTGGCTAAGGAAATTCATAGATTGGCTTGATTGGGAATGCAACTTGAAGAGAACAATGAAGGCGAGGTCAATGTTCAGAATGGTTCTGCTTTATCCTTAGTGTTAGAGGTGAAGGAAAAGCAAGACCAAGATCCTGTCTTGTTCTAACTGAAGGAAGTGGTTCATAAGCGAAAGGTGATGGTTTTCTCCAAAGGGGGAGATAGGTTGTTGAGATACCAGGGTAGATTATGTGTGCCCAATGTTGATGGCTTACAAGAGAGAATCATGGCCGAAGCTCATAGCTCCAGATATTCTATCCATCCTAGTTCCACCAATATGTAGCACGACTTGAGATAAGTCTATTGGTGGAATGGAATAAAGAAGGACATTGCTGAATTTGTCTCTAAGTGCCCCAATTGTCAACAAGTCAATGTTGAACATCAGAGATCGTGTTGATTGGCTCAGAACTTTGAAATTCCTGTGTGGAAATGGGAAATGATCAACATGGATTTCATTACCGGTTTACCAAGATCCCAAAGGCAGCATGATTCGATATGAGTGATTGTGGATAGGATGACTAAATCATCCCACTTCTTGGCAGTCAAGACAACTAAACGACTGAGGAGTATGCCCGACTATACATTCGTGAGATTGTGAGGTTGTATGGGGTTTCCTTGTCTATTATCTCGGACAGAGGAGCTCAATCAACCTCCCAATTTCTGAAATCTTTTTTAGAAGGGACTGGGTACGAAAGTAAAACTGAGCACAGGCTTTCACCCTCAGACAGATGAACAGGTAGAGCGCAATATTCAAAAATTAGAGGATATGTTGAGGGTTTGTGTCATTGACTTCAAAGGAAATTAGGATGATCATCTGCCATTGATTGAGTTCACGTATAACAATAGCTACCATGTCAGCATTCAGATGGCCCTTTATGAGGTATTTTACGGGAGGAGCTGTACATCGCTGATTGGCTGGTTTTTGGTTGGTGAAGCTGAATTGATTGGACTAGATCTTGTCCACCAGTCCATGGAGAAGGTGAAATTCATCAGAGAATGGTTGAGGACAACACAAAGTCGTCAAATGTCTTATACGGATGTGAGGAGAAGAGACTTGGATTTTGAGGCAGATGATTGGGTTTACTAGAAGGTGTCACCCATGAAGGGTGTCATAAGGTTTGGTAAGAAGGAGAAATTGAGTCCGAGCTATACCGGACCATACCAAATTGTGAGGAGGGTTAGGAAGGTTGCTTATGAGCTAGACTTTCCTTCCTAGCTAGATGGAGTTCACCTGGTGTTTCATGTTTTGATGCTGAAGAAGTGTTTGGGAGATCCTGCCTTAGCAATTTCTATTGAAAGTACAGGAGTAAAGGATACTTATCCTATGAGGAAATTCCTGTTTAGTTCCTTGATCGACAAGTTCGTAAGTTAAGGAACAAAGAGATAGCCTCCGTCAAAGTTCTACGGAGGAATCAATTCGTTGAGGAAGCTACATGGGAAGCCAAGGAAGTGATGAAACTCAAATACCCGCGCCTATTCATGTTGAATGACGATGATGTTGAAGGTAATGTCCCTATCCTTAATGCTATTGAAGTTCCTTTTCTCGAGTTTATGTGTTAATCCTATTCTTGAGTCTAAGACAAAGATGTAGATAAGTGATGGGTAGTTGAGGGTTCAAGGGTTCTCGAGTGAGCAGTAAGATGAGTTTTGAGTCTATTCGTGCTTTATTCTTCCTTTACTCATCATTCGATGACGAACGATCCCAAGATGGAGATGATGTAACACCCTACAAAATTTATCGAAATGCCCCTAGAACGTAATCGTGCGCATAAGGAATCTTCCAAATCTCCGATGGGAAATTTGAGATGGGATTTGTAATCAGCGTAAAACATTGAGTGGGAAAATGACCTTGACTCGATTTTAGAGCAACCAGGTTGAAAAATAATTTTTCCAAGTTTAACCGAAAACAGTGAGGGTACTCGATAGGGCCGTGATGTGGACCAATCGCTGACCCAGTCTCATGTGTTTTTTCTTAATTTTCGAGGAGGTTGAAATTCCCAAAAATACGCTGGTGCACGATAGGTCCGCGACCTTGATGAGTTTTCTTTTAATTTTGGGAAGGGTATTTTGGGTATTCTCAACTTATTTTAATACCCCCAGAAAGTGTTTTTAAGTATTAATTTCATATGAAGGGTTTCAAAAACCCATTTGAGAGAGCAAGCAAGAAAGACCCTAAGGAATGAAAGTACTGGTCCAAATTCTTGTTGAAGATTAGTACAATCTTCATCCCACATATGTAAAGGCTATTTAGAACATGAGATTATTCTTCCATGTGCCCCGATGAATGTAGTAGGTTGATAGTTTATAGTTGATAGGTCTTGTGTTGCAATTCTTGAAGATTTTGTTGAAAGTTATCTTTAATTCATATATATTATCTTAAAATTGAAGATCATCATAACTCTAATTATTTGTCTAAATGATTAATTGGGAGATGGTATAAGCTATACATGTTTAATTGTTAAAGATTGCTTGAATGAAGCTATAGGTTGATGTCTGAGCCTGGGCTATGTGTATATGCATGAATGTTGTGTTCCGAGTCTCAAATTGAGTGAGGTTAAGGATAATGTTGTTGAAACTGATTGAGAGAGAGAGAGAGAGAGAGAGAGAGAGAGATCGAGATCTTTTAGAGATAGAACTTGGAACTGTAATAATATTCTTAATCCCTTGTGTTGATAGATGATCGGATGAGTGGAGGTTCTTTTTCTGAGGGAGGTTGGTTGTATAACTATCCTGATGTTGATAGATTTATGAGCATTTTCAGTCTTGGGAGGAGTATTAGCATGAAAATGGGTAAGAGTGAGTCCCACTCACACTCATTAACTACGTGGCCAACGTAAGAGAGGATTGGACCATAAAAGCGGATATTTCCTTTGTCCCGCAGAGGACTTGATAGACATTTGGGATCCCCTGATAGACTCGTCCTTTACCCTGGCAAGGTACTAGGCGGATGTGGCAACGACATCTCTTCATTGTATCATCACTGGCTCATAGGTGGTGGTTGCCGGTTAGAGAAACTCCCAGATAGGTTTCATATTAATAGTACTCTAAGGTTCATGTGATAGTATGAGTCTTGACTGATAGCGATGTGATTAAGTCATGTTCCTTATTTTGAACTGAGATCGAGTGATGGATGAGCTAATGACGTACTGTATTATCTTACTTATATTGCTTACTTTAGCCCGTTTACATATAGTACATTCCACGTACTAACGCCCTTTGGTGTTGCATCATTTTATGATGCAAATTCTGTAGATAGAGGACTTCAGCAGGCGAATCGTTGAGGTTCACAGATTCCTAGACAGAGACTTGGCGAGTCCTCCCCTGCATTCAGAGGATACCCATTTTTTCCTTTATTACCGTTTGAATTATTTCTTTTGATGGTGGTAGCCATGGCCTGTCATGGTAACTTCTTAGACATTAGTCATAGAGGCTTCATAGATGTAGACAGTTGATAGTTGATGTTGAAGTTCCTTCTTCCCTGTTTCCTTTTTATATTGAGATTGTTCTTTTATTCTTATTCCATATGATAGACATAGTGATAGCCTTGTTGCCCACTGATAATTCACTTGATCTCTTGAATGTCTTCCACTAATTTAATGATTGAACTAGTGTGACGGGACTAGGTAGTTCACTTGGGGACTAGCAATAGTTTTTGAGTGCCAGTTACACCTAGCGTACCCACAGGGCGTGACAAATGTACTAAGTATGTGAGATGCAAATGCAGTACATGAAATTGTAATGCCATCATTCATGAAGTTGTAATGCCATCATGCATGAATTTGTAATGCCATCACTCATTATATTGTAATGCCATCATTCTTGAAATTGTACAGCATTCATTCAAAACAAACATAAACATCGCCAAGGAGTAAGCTCAAATAAAAGATCACTGCATCATGAAGTCATGCTTAGAGTAACATAATCATCATATAAATACTATGTACGAAGAGACCGTAACTGATATTTAAGAACATGCGAGCTACTACATAAAATCCAACATAAGCCCCTATGTTGGCTTCGGGATTCCATTTGCTGGGTGTAACTCCATCAACTTACGTATGCATATCTTAGTTTAATTTGCTATTGTGTATCCACTAGCCTTAGCTTACAAGGGCTCCTATGATGGTGCATAGTTAATGGGACAAGAGGTCGCTACTAAGATTTTCTTATCGAACCCCACTTCAATGCCCGATATGGTGCTATGTCAAGTCCCATATAATACTAATAACATGGACATATACAAGAATCTTTACAAGCTTTGAAGCATACTTTAACTTCATAGGAGTAACTCATTAACTTGGGAATCCACTCAAGTGAGAATTGACCTTTTCCCTTGAGGGTCAATCTTAATTATCATAAAAGAGATTCATAACGTGCTTATAATTTTTATGACATCCATAACTTTCATAACCTACATTAAGGCCCTTATCATTAGCATCATGTAGGAACGCATCTTAAACTTGGTGGGCTTATGCAATAACTTTGAACAAATGGATGATTCAAGAGTATTGTGTAATATCATGATGGAACTCATCAATTTAAAACCATGTCTAAACAACCCACTTCATCACTCAAAAATCCTAGATAAGGAAATCACAAAATTCAATTTGAAAACTATAGGAATTCATAGTACATCATCACATCGCATCATCACAGTCCAAATAACTAAAAATATATCATTATAACATTGGAAACATGCTCATGGAATTAATGTTAATTTCATAACTTAAAGAAAAAGGTAAAATTACAGATTTTTTGGACTTTCTGGGTGAAAGAAACCCACAAATCAATTCATATACCTGATTTGAAGACCTTAAGAAAAAGCCTAAAGGTTGAGGTAAAATGCCTTTGGAATCCCTAACCCTTCTTGCTTTGAGTAGGAGAGAATGAGGGTGTTTAGGAGGAATTAGAACTGATATGGAGGTAAAAGAACCCAAAACCAAGTAGCTTTAGGCTTAGGGTAGGAGAAAAGGTCATAAATATATATCCTTCATTAAAATTGTCGGGAGCAATCTGCTAGACCCATCTTGGGTCATAGATTGAAGTACGAGTTGTAGATTCCAGGTTTTGTCCTGGTTGCATTTTGACCTTCTGAAACTTCCTCTAATCCACCATCCATAGAATGATCTACAGGTCGTAGAACTCTTTCGTGGTTCCTGTCAGCACTTAGAAAAATTTTCAAATATCAAAGTCCCATCCATGAGACCATTTTACGACTTGTAAATAGGACTATGAGTCATCCTGTTTGTTTGTATTCAAGTTCAAAAATCCAATTTTTAACCAATCCAAGAACCCAAACAACAACACACTTTACGACCCATAGTACAATTTACGGACCATAAATATCCTTCATGAATCTTTCCCACACTTAACCAATTTTCCATTCTAACCAATTTTCCATTCTGGATGATATCATCTATGTTCCTTGTTTACGACCTATGGTTTGAACCACGAACCATAAATAAGGCTCGTACTTTGGCATGCACATTTCCAGTTCCACTTCTTCTGTACTTTATGACTTTCTAACTTGTGGGGCCTTATAATATCTCTCTCTTGGGAACATTTATCCTCGATTGTGCTAAATGTAAGCTCAAAGAATTTAAGAAAGCAGATAACAACCCAGTACGAATGCAAAAATATAATTTAAAATCCTTTTTATAAATTTTCAAACTCATACTTTAATTATCATTCAAAAATAGTCCCATCAACGTCCAAACATGCATAAATGATATAAAAATTGAAATGCAAGGAATTTGAGGTCTTAGGGCAAAATAAACTAGTAACTTAGGCTTGAGTAGACTGAAAAAGATGAGGGTATTGCTTCATCATGTCTGCTTTCGCTTCCTATGTTGCACTTTAAACTTGTTGATTCCTCCAAAGGACTTTGACGAATGAAACTTCTTCGTTTCTCAACCTCTATACTTTCCGATGTAGTATCTCAATCGGGAACTCTTCATAAGTCAAATTCTCTTCAAGACTCATATCCTCCAATGACATAATCAAGTTTGGATCACCCAAGGATTTTTCAACATCGACACATGGAACATCGGATGAATCATGTTCATCTCCAATTCATTAACCACCTATCCAGCCCTCCTAACAATTTTATAAGGCCCTACATACCTAGAGCTCAATTTTACTTTCTTGTCAAATCAGAACACACCCTTCATGGGTGAAACTTTCAAATAAATTCAATCATTGACATTGAACTCAAGGTCCCTTCTCCGAACATCAGAATATGACTTCTGGCGACTTTTAGCCATCTTTAACTTCTTCCTTATGAGTTTCACCTTTTTCATAGCATCTATGAAAAAATCGGACCCTTTCAAGGCCATTTCACAAACTTTAAACTAGCCTACCAGAGATCTAAATCACCTCCCATACAAGGGCTCAAATGGTACGATCTCTGTACTAGAGTGATAGCTATTATTGTAGGCTAATTCTATGAACGGTAAGTGGTAATCCTAACTTCCTTTAAACTTCATTATACATGCCATCAACATATCTTCAAGTGTTTGAGTTGCTCTTTTGGCTTGTCCATTCGCTTGAGGATGGAAAGCGATACTCAACTTTACCTTAGTACCAAGACCCTTCTGAAAAGACTTTGAAAATGAGAGATGAATTGAGCTTCACATTCTGATATAATGGAAAATGGAACCCCATATAACCTCACCAAAATTCCAAATATACAGCTTATCATAATCTTCGACACTATAGGTTGTCTTGACTGGTAGGATGTGAGATGACTTTGTCATTCATTCAACTATCACCATAATAGAACAAAATGCCTCTTAGTCTTAAGCAAACACACTATGAAATCCATATTGACCTCTTCCCACGTCTAAGTGGGATCTTAATGTCTTGGGCTCGACCACTATAACACCTCCCAAAGTGATTCAGAAAGCCCTTATAATAGATTCCTTGTATAATACATTTTCACATATTTTTTACAAATTTGAGACCATATTCTTGTTCAGGAGGCAAAATTATGTGAAAAAAATCTCCTCTGATTTTTAAGTCAATTGTATTAAAAATAATTTTTTTCATGTTTTTGCAATTTTCAAAAGCATCTACAACCTTTCTGCATCACGGAGAGGGTCCATTTTATTGTAAAACTGACATAGACTCATCCCAAGGTTAAAGTGAGGAAATTGAACTCCACATGAAAATGAACTGCTACAGAACAATTCTGCATCGCTGTCCCTTTTTACCATGATGCCGCTCAACCTGGGTACTCAAAGGAAGTAGGGGTGGTCGTCATCAGCATAATAACCCAACTAAGATGTTGGGTTCGAATCCCACAGGGAATCATAGTTCAAGATAGAACTGACTCATTGGACTAAGTAATTGTAGGATCTGGAGGGTTTTAATAATTAAAAATAAGAATCGAACTATAAATTGCTAATTAGCAATTTAATCAACAAATAAGGAAAGATGTTGGGGATATGCAAATATGGAAATCAATATACCAGCTGAGTGTAAATATTTGACTAAAAGTTGATTGTGAGTGAATAGAGTAGGTTGCTTGTAAGCCATGTTCAGTTATGCTACATGAGTGTTTCACATGATTCAATTACGACACTATATGCGGACCGCTGAGGACATGTTTCCCTAAGAAGTGTCAGCAGAACCCCTAATAGTTTGGCCATTGAACCAATTATGGACTTCTAATGAAACCTCAAGAAGTTTCTAGCATTATATCCATTGTGCACTCTATGTAACACCTGATAAAATTATCGAAAAAACTCTAGAGTAGAAATGTACTTATAACGCGTCTTCCCATAATTTGTTTGGAAATTCAAGATAGGATTTGCAATCATCACGAAAATTGAGTGAAAAAATAGTCTCGGTCAATTTTTAGAGCAATCGAATGAAAAATAAATTTTTGATCTGAACCGCAAGTGTTGATGCACGACAGAGCGCTTCGCGCCCCTGTCATGGATACACACTTATTTTTTTCAAAGTTTTTTGACAGATATTGGAAAACTCGTTTTGAAATTTTCAATGCACATAAGCATGACGAGTCCGCGCAGCCGACTCACTTCTCCGAGGTAAAAAAAAATTCTTTTAAATTCATGAGGGGCATTCCAGTCAACTTCCAACCCCTTCTAAACTCAAGATACGATCAAAATAGATTGTTTTGATGCATAAATAGGGTCTTAATCCCCATTCTTAGTCCCTTTCTAAACACTTGAAAGATTGGGGCTTAAAAGAAGAGAAAAGAGACGCTTGATCGGGGGAAATTCAAGGAGAATTCTTGAAGATTGATCATCAAAGCTTCATTCCAAGTATGTAATGCTAAACTAAAAGCATGAGATTGTTCTCTCGTGTGCCCCATAAATATTCATAGAAGAGTTGAAGCTCTAATGAGTCTACATACATGATTCTTAAATGATTTTTTTGAAGATTTTCTTGAAATTTATATTACTTATATGTATTTTCATATGTTGATGATCATTATAAACTTATTTTCTTGAATTGATCACTTTTCATAAGATATTGCATAACCCTGCATGATAATTTTGAAAACATATATGAATGAACATAGGGATTGAATCTAGACCTCGATTTGAGAATGTTGATTGTGATTGTGAAATGAGCACAATGAGATGATAAGTTGATAGATCTTGATAGTCCTATGAGTCCCCACAAATGAAGTCTAATGATTGTCCATTCAATTTTTTCCTAATAATTGTTCTAAGCCTTGAGTTATTGATTGAGATATTGATTGATGAGATGATGAGAGTCTCTACGAAACTAATTGAATGATGAGTGCCTCCATGAGGCTGATTTGAGATGAGTTGATTGAGATGATTTGATGGGATTGATTGTCTTATGACCATTGAGTCTTGGGAGGAGTATTGAGCACCGAAAGAGTAAGAGTTAATCCAACTCGCACTCGTCAAACTATGTAGCCAAAAGTAGGTAAGGATTAGTACCATGACATCTTATTGTGGTTCGCTCTTGATAGAGTCCCTCAAACAATAGAGGACTAGTTTGATTTGCTAGTGGTCCCTAGTGGGTTTGATTTATTCCCTACCTGGCAAGTACGGAACAGTTGTGGCAACATTATCATGATGTTATATAATCACTGGCTCATAAGTGATTGTTGCCAGATAAGAGAAACTCCTAGAAAGTTCCCAAACTGAGTAATCTGAGTTGAGATTAGTCCCTCTGAGATGAGTCTGGTTTGATTGATAAGGTCTAATGGGTTGATGGGTCATTTGTGTACTCTTTATTTTTACTTTAGATAGATATTTGACATGTTGATTTGTTATTGTCCTTGATGTTGATTGATGTTTCAAATTATTCTACTTCTTGCAGTTTCACAATTATTTTACATACCGTATATTCGATGTACTAATGCCATTCAGTACTACATCATTTTATGATGCAGGTACAAGGATTAGAGATCAACAACAGGTGCATCATTGAGGATCTTGGACGTTCAACTGATTGGTGAGTCTCCCCTACTTCAGAGGATTTATTATTTTTATTTTCGTCTTGCTATAGAGTTAGATTTTGCTTAGCTTTATTTTGATTAAGGTATCCATGGGTCTTTTATTGGCACCACCTGATAGTGATAGAGGCTTTATAGACTAGAGTCAAATGTTATTGTTAAGACTATGAGCTAGTTCTTTCTATTAGCCTTTAATTATATTATTAAATTGAGATTTGATCGATGTGCCCTTTTATTTTTCTTATGTTTTTCGCTGATTAGTAGAGTTTACTGATTGAATGATTGTGATGAGGCCAAGCGGTTTGCTAGGGGACTAGCAATAGTCTCTAGATGCCAGCCACGTCTTGGGTACCCTCTCGGGGCATAACAAACTTGGTATCAAAGCAAAGTTAAAGTGTCCAAAGGAGCCTGTGAAATCGTGCTAGTAGAGTCCTTTTTATGGGTGTTTTGTCAACCACACTTCATAAGCATGAGACTATCGAACATTAAGAATTGTTTCATTTATTTCATGTTCTAAATCATGCTATATAGAGAGTTGCAGAATCGTGATCATGCCTCCCTGAAGAGCCGTCAGAGGTAGAGGACGTACCGCCAGACAACATGTTAACCCACCTGAGCCTCAAGGGCATGAGGAGCCTGTGGAACAGGTTGTCCCTATTCTGCAGCCCCTGCAAGATGAGGCCTCCAATGTTGAGCTACACCAGGCTATTCAAACTCTAGCCCAGGCTATCACAACACTAGTGCGAGATAATGAGTTGGTTGATAGGATGACCATTACACTTCTAGAGTCTGAGAATTCTTGAGGATGAATCCGCCTGAGTTCACAGGGTTTACATCTACTGAGGATCCTGAGAACTATGTGGAGGATCTTTAGAAAGTGTTCCAAGTGATGCATGTGGCAGATGATGACAGAGTGGAACTGGCTGCTTATCAACTTAAGGGTATGGCCAGACTTTGGTTTGATCAATGGAAAAAGGTAGAGAAGAGGAAGCCCCCATGGTGACTTGGGCTATGTTCGAGGAAACTTTCTTGGGGTACTTCTTCCCAAGGGAGCGAAGAGAGGCAAAGGTAAGAGAGTTTATGAACTTGAAGAAAGGCTATATGACTGTGTAAGAGTATGGTCTGAAGTGTACACAACTGTCTCACTATGCTCCAGACGTGGTTGTTGATATGAGGGGTAGGATTGGGATATATGATGTTGGATTGAATAGAGGGCCAAATAGAAATGGGAGGGGAGTAATGCTTGTGAATGATATGAACATTGTGAGACTAATAACCTTTGTACAACAAGCTAAGTACGAGAGGCAGCACGATAGAGAGGAGTTCAGAAGTAAGAAAGCTAAAACATCCAGCCATGAGGTTGGGAAGAAAGGCAATGTTAATGATTTCACGAACTATCATCTGCTAGTGCACCTGTGCCTAGAGTCAGAAATAATCAGAGGTCCCAGAGTGTTGGAGCCCATAGGTCTCAGTCACAAGCTAGTGTGGCTCAAGGTTTATGAGGTAAACTACCATGTGGTACATGTGGCAAGTTACACATGGGTAAATATCGCAAGGGGAGTGATGTATGCTACAAGTGTGGCCAAGAAGGTCACTATTAGAGATATTTTCCACTGTAGGCTGACCGGGATCAATCTTCTACACCATCCCCGCCAGCTGAAGGAAATCAAAGAGGTTCTACATCAGGTGCAAGCGGAGGTACAAACCATTTGTATGCCATGGGTAGTCGACATGATCAGGAAAACTTCCCATATGTTGTGACGGGAGTGATCAAGTCTTTTCTATTGATTGTTATGTGTTGATGGATCCTGGTGTCACATTATCTTTTGTAACAAGTTATGTGGCTAGTAGATTTGATAGAACCCCTGATATTCTTCTTGAACCGTTTGATATCCATCTATCATAGGGATACTATCATTGATCGGATTGAGTTAGATATGACTGATTTTTATTTGATATTTGGCATTTATTGGCTTCATGCCTATTATGCCTCCATTGATTGTAGAGCCCAAACCGTTAAGTTCCAATTTCTGAATGAATCAATTCTAGAATGGAAGGGTGATTCCGTAGCACCTAAAGGAAAGTTTATCTCATACCTTAGAGCCAAAAAGATGATTGCTAAGGGTTGTATCTATCACCTTATGAGAGTTAAATCTGATGATTGTTAAGTCTCCTACTCTTGAGTTAGTCCCAATTGTGAATGAGTTTTCGAAAGGCTTTCCTGATGATCTGACCAGAGTCCCTCCTGATAGCGATATTAACTTTAGGATTGATGTTCTTCCTGACACCTAGCCTATCTTAATTTCTCCATATAGGATAGCCCCCACTAAGTTGAAAGAGTTGAAAGAACAATTGAAAGATTTGTTAGAGAAGGGCTTCATAATGCCGAGTGTTTCTCCTTGGGGTGCCCCTATCCTATTCACGCGAAATAAAGATGGGTCTCTCAGAATATGTATTGACTATAGGCAACTGAACAAGGTCACAATAAAGAACAAATACCCTCTCCCAAGGATAGATGATTTATTTGACCAATTTCAGGATGCCTCTTGTTTCTAAAAGATAGACCTCAGATTTGACTACCATCAGTTGAAAGTGAGGGAGTGTGATATCCCAAAGACAGCCTTTGGGACTAGACATGGCCATTTTAAATTCTTGGTCATATCCTTTGGGTTGATGAATGCACCTGCAGCCTTCACAGACTTGATGAATAGGGTGTTCAGACAGTATCTAGATGTGTTTGTGATTGTGTTCATCGATGACATTTTGGTGTGTTCAAGAGATGAAGAGGAGCATGCAAATCACCTCAGAATTTTCCTCCAAATACTTAAAGACCATGAGTTGTATGCAAAATTCTTGAAATGTGAATTCTGGCTTAAGTATGTGGCTTTCCTAGGCCATATTGTCTCCAGTCATGGTATTTAAGTATGCTCAAAAGGTTGAAGTGGTTAAGAATTGGCCCAGACTGACCTCTCTAGCCGACATAAGGAGTTTCTTGGGGTTGGAAGACTACTACCACAGATTTGTTGAGGGATTTTCTTCCTTGTCCGCACCATTGACTAAGTTGGCTCAAAAAAAGGTCAAGATTCAGCAGTACAACGAATATCAGAAGAGCTTCCAAGAGTTGAAGACTAGACTGACTACTGCACCAGTTTTAACCTTTCCCGATGGGAAAGAGGACTTTGTAATCTATTATGACGCTTTGAGAGTTGGATTGGGATGCGTGTTGATGCAAAGGGGGAAGGTGATAGCCTATACTTCAATACAACTTAATATTCATGAGAGGAACTATCCAACCGATGTTCTTGAGTTGGCAGCAGTGGTGTTTGCACTTAAAATTTGGCGCCACTACTTATATGGAGTGCATGTGGATGTAGTCACCGACCACAAAGGCTTGCAGTATGTCTTCAGTCAGAAAGAGCTCAACCAGCGACAGAGAAGATGGTTGGAGTTGCTCAAGGATTATGACATGAGCATTCTTTAGCATCCAGGTAAAGCTAACATTGTTGCTGATGCTCTTAGCAGGTTGTTAATGGGTAGTACAACCCATGTTGAGGAAGGAAAAAAGGAACTAGTAAAAGAAGTGCATCGTTAGCCCTATTGGGAGTTCAACTTGAGGAGAATGATGAGGGAGAAATTAATGTTCAGAACGAGTCTGCTTCATCTTTGGTATCAGAGGTGAAAGAAAAGAAAGACTGAGATCTTGTCATACTCTAATTGAAGGAGGCCGCCATAAACAGAAAGTAATAGTCTTCTCCAAAGGGGGAGATGGAGTGTTGAGATACTAGAGTAGATTATGCGTTCCGGATGTTGATGGTATTCGAGATAGAATCATGTATAAAGCTCATAGCACTAGATATTCCATTCATCTTGGCTCTATCAAGATATACCATGACTTGAGAAAAGTCTGTTGGTGGAGTGGAATGAAGAGGGATGTTGCTGAGTTCGTTTCAAAGAGCCCAAATTGTCAGGAAGTGAATGTTGAGCATCAAAGGCCATGTGGATTAGCTCAAAACTTTGAGATTCTGAAATGGAAATGGGAGGTGAATATAGACTTCGTTACTGGTCTACCGAGGTCTCGAAAGCAACATGATTCGATATGCGTGATTGTTGATAAGATGACCAAATTGGCTTACTTCTTATAAGTTAAGATAACTAACACTATAGAGGAGTATGCCAAGTTGTACATATAAGAGATTGTGAGGTTGCATGGGATTCCCTTGTCCATCATCTCAGACAGAGGAACTCAATTGACCTCTCAATTTTGGAGATCGTTCCAAAAAGGATTGGGTGCAAAAGTGAATTTGAGCATCGTCTTTCATCCACAAACAGATGGTAAGGCAGAACATATAATTCACGATGTTAGAGGATTTGTTCAAATCCTGTGTTCTTGATTTCAAGTGAAATTAAGATGATTACCTACCATCATCTCAGACAGAGGAGCTCAATTTACCTCTCAATTTTGGAGATCGTTCCGAAAAGGATTGGTGCAAAAGTGAATTTGAGCATCGCCTTTCATCCACAGACACATGGTAAGGCGGAACATATAATTCAGATGTTAGAGGATTTGTTCAGAGCCTGTGTTGTTGATTTCAAGGGAAATTAGGATGATCACCTACCATTGATTAAATTTGTATATAACAACAGTTATCATGCAGGCATTCAGATGGCTCCCTATGAAGCCTTATATGGGAGGAGATGTAGATCACCGATTAGGTGGTTCGGGGTTGGAGAAGTGGAGTTGATTGGGCCTGATCTTGTCAAACAATTGATGGAGAAGGTTAAGGTCATTAAATAAATATTGAAAATTGCACAAAGTCTCCAGAAATCCTACACCGATTTGAGGAGGAGAGATTTGGAGTTTGAGGAAAACAATTAGGTATACTTGAAAGTGTCACCTATGAAGGGTGTCATGAGATTTGGAAATAAGGGTAAATTGATTCCACTCTATGTTGGGCCCTATTAGAATGTGAAGAAGATTGGAAAGGTTACCTACGAGTTATAGTTGCGTTCTAAGTTAGACGGAATCCATACAGTATTCCACGTATCGATATTGAAGAAATGCTTGGGGAGATCCTAATTTGGTGGTACCTGTGGAGAGTATTGGAGTGAAGGATAGCTTGACATACGAAGAAATTTTGGTCTAAATTCTTGATCGTCAGATTCGCAAGTTGAGAACCAACAAGATAGCCTCAGTCAAAGTCATGTGGAGAAATCAATTCATTGAAGAAGCCACATGTGAAGCTGAAAAAGATATGAAAGCAAAATATCCATATCTATTCATGCCAAATGATGAGAATGTTGAAGGTAATTTCCTTACCCTTAACTAAACTGATTATCTTTTCTTAAATTGATTGTCTATTCTTGATTTCGAATAGAGTTGATTGATGATTGGGAAAGAGTTGAGAGTTGATTGATAGATGTGAATGTTGAGACGAGCTTGAGTCTATTCGTGCCTCAATATCTACCTTTACTCATCATTTGAGGATGAATGATCCCAAGATGGAGATGATGTAACACCCGATAAAATTATCAAAGTACCTCTAGAGTAGAGATGTGCACATAACGCATCTTTCCATGCTCCATTTGGAAATATAAAATCGAATTTATGATTAGCATGAAAATTGAGTTGGAGAATGGTCTCGGTCAATTTTTAGATCAACCGGATCAACAAATAATTTTTTGATTCCAAATGAATTCCAGTGTTGATGCGTGACAGAGGCACGTTGCACCCTAGTCGCGGATTCACACTTATTTTTTTCAAATTTTTTCGACGGATATTGAAAAACTCATTCTGAAAATTTCTGAAAAAATGCACGTAAGCGCAAAGGGTCTGCATCATGGACCCACTTCTCCGAGGTGAAAAAATTCTTTAAATTTTTGAGGGGCATTTTGATCAATTCTCAACCCCTTCTAAACTCAAAATATGATCAAAATAGGTCATTTTGATGTGAAATAAGGTCCTAAACCCCATTCTAAGTCCTTTTTTTAAACACGTTAAAGATTAGGGCTTGAGAGAAGAGAAGAGAGATGCTTGAATGGCAGGAATTCAAGGAGAATTCTTGAAGATTGATCATTAAAGCTTCATCCCAGGTATGTAAGGCTAAAATAAAAGCATGAGATTGTTTTCTCATGTGCCCCATAGATGGTCATAGAAGAGTTAATGGTCTAATGAGTCTACATACATAATTCTTCAATGGTTTCTTGAAGATTTTCTTGAAATTTATATTATTTATATGTATTTTCATATATTGATGATCATCATGAACTTGTTTTCTTGAATTAATTACTTTTCATGAGATATTGCATAACCCTACATAATAATTTTGAAAGCATGTATGAATGAACCTAGGGATTGAATCTGATTGTGATTGTGATGTGAGAACGATGAGATGATGAGTTGATAGAGCTTGATAGTCGTATGAGTCTCCACAAATGAACTCTAATGAATCTCTATTCGATTTTCCCTAATGATTGTCTGTTCGATTTTTTAGTCTATCTATAAGAGAAAATCATATGAAAAATGTTTCTAAGCCTTAAGCTATTGATTGAGATGTTGATTGATGAGATGATGAGAGTCTCTATGAGACTGATTGAATGATGAGTGCCTCCATGAGGCTAATTTAAGATGAGCTGATTGAGATGATTTGATGGGATTGATTGTCTTATAAGCATTGAGTCTTGGAAGGAGTATCGAGCACCAAAAAAGTAACAGTAATCCAACTCGCACTCATCAAACTACATAGCCAAGAATAGGTGAGGATTAGAACCATTACATCTCATTGTAGTTCCCTCTTGATAGATTCCCTGAAATAATAGAGGACTAGTTTGATTTGTTGGTGGTCCCTAGTGGATTCGATTTGTTCCCTACCTTGAAAATACGAAATGGTTGTGGCAACATTAGCATGATTGTTGTATAATCACTAGCTCATAAGTGATTGTTGTTAGATAAAAAAAACTCCTAAAAAGTTCCCAAACTGAGTCGAGATGAGATGAGATCAGTTGAGATGAGTATGATTTGATTGATGATGTTTGACTGGTTGATGGGTCAGTTGTCTACTCTTTATTCTTACTTTAGTTAGACATTGGACATGTTGTTTTGTTATTGTCCTTGATATTGATTGATGTTTCATATTATTCTATCTATTTCGATTTCATTCAGTTATTTTATAGACCATAGATTTCACATACTTACGCCATTCAATGCTACATCATTTTATGATGCAGATACAGGGATTACAGATCATCAACAGGTGTATCATTGAGGATCTTGGATGTTCAACTGATTGATGAGCCTCCCCTACTTCGGAGGATGCATTACTTTTATTTTCATCTTGCTATAGAGTTAGATTTTGCTTAACTTTATTTTGATTGAGGTAGCCATGGGTTTATCATTGGTACCACCTAATAGTGACAGAGGCATCATAGACTACAGTTGAATGTTGATTGTTTAGACTGTGAGCTAGTTATTTCTACTAACCTTTCATTATATTATTAAATTGAGATTTGATAGATGTGCCCAGTTACTTTCCTTATGTCTTATGCTCATTGGTAGAGTTTACTGATTGAATGATTGTGATGAAGCCAAGTGGTTCGCTTGGGGACTAGCAATAGTCTCTGGGTGCCGACCAGGTCTTGGGTCCCTCCCGAGGCGTGACACTCTAATCATTTAGGCTAAGGCAACAATCAGAGATCCAAAGTAAACCCCAAGTTTGCAACCTTGAAATTATACATTAAACATAGGAATGGATATAAATTCACTCAAATCAACTACAAATAAGTCAAAATATCAGACCCAATAGATAAATAAAAAAATTTATAAAAATATAACACCCTTAACATGGGGGTTTTAGCTATACATGCTAGAAATTAAAGATTTGATACAAAAATAGCAGCTGCAGTCATGGGTAACAAGATTGAATGGAAATTAGTTGATTATAACCTGTCAATATACTCCAATTTTCTTCCTAAAAGCTTCAAAATGCTATCTCCCCTTTGTACTCTAAGAGAAAGGTTCTATGTACTACTCTCGAAAAACTAAGAAGAAGAATATCTTCTGATATGATATGTACAATGCCCTTACTAAATTTTTTATATATACTCTATGCAAATGTGTGAAAGCTTGTTCTGTGAAATGTCATTTCACGGTCAAGGCCAATCATCACCGAGCACTCCGGTGATGCGCCGAATGTGCACTTATCCACTTTCCTCTGCATCTTCACAAGGCTTCCTCTTCTATAACATTAGGTGATGACTCTTCATTCAACTGATTCAATTCAGCGATTCACCATAGTATCCATCACATCACCTTCTTGTCAATGTTTTGAGGCTGTGAGTGTTGCAACTTTAGGCGACCTCCTGTGCAATTCGACGATATGCCAAACATGTTCTGCGATATCAATTCTGACTGCATTCTTGACTTGATCTGGAACCTTGGTTACTGCTAGGCGGTCTCTCTGAGTATTTGAGAGGATCATCGAATGCGTTGGCAATATCGCTTTTTTTCTCTGCCTTTTTGCACTTTTGCTCCCTTTCCAAGATTTTGCCAAGTGTTGTCCATTTGTGCACTTTCAATCTCATTTACTGACATAACACATACATAATTGTTAGATATTGGAAATAATAGCACACGAAGAGCAATGTTTCTTTACAAGCTAGCCTCAAAATGAGTCCAAAATATGGACTCATCACTTTCACATTTGGGGAAAACCAATTGGTCCTTACTACATATAGATGCTTGAGTTTGGAATTGATTACAAGGAAAGTCATAGTGGTGAATCTTTTAATGATTATTAATGTGTTTAAGTGTGAATTTTATTCCAGAGATCTATATGGGGACTGGTGACCTCATTGTACGTGAAGAAAAGTGCATTAATATTGAGATAGCAAGCATATGGACTAATGAGGTTTCGACAAGTTCACTTGTATGAATGGAAATGGGAATGTTAGTAAGAAAGTGCACGTGGATAATTGGTTAAGTCAATATATCTGGCTGATATGACTTGGGATTAGGTTACCATATCAACTATAAGATCAATTTTGTAGTATGACATGATTTTGTTTACCTTGTTCGGCTTGTGGTAATTTGGTTGCACTTGCATCAGTGGGGTTAAGAGATTGTTGGGTATGATATAAGAGAGAAGTCTAAAAGTTGGCTCAAGTGTGAGAATGGGTTTCTTTATGGCTTCAGTTATGTGAATTCATTCGAGTAGTTTGGTGTGAAGTAAAAGACAATCTACTATAGAGTTTTTCTAAGAAATAATGACAATAAATAGGTTAGGAGTGAGTACATAAGCCTTGGACATCAAAGAGTTTGGGCATTTAGGATTGGGTCATGGGTATGGGTTAAGCATTCAAACATCCTTACAACATTGATGACAGATTCAAGTTAAGAAAAGTGAAGGAGATTAGACATCATGTATAGATTCATGGTTCAGCGTTATAAATTATATGGATTTTTGCTTTGAGTTCGTGTAATAATGTGAGGTGGGATGACTCACCACCGGATTATGAAAGATCATCAACTCCTTTTCAGAAAGTTTGGTTTGGATAAAATGACAAATGGGGATATGTGACAAATTCTACGTTTCATGGTAAGTTAGATTGTTCAATCGTAATAGGTGACTCATGGAAGTACTAAAGAAAGACTTGCAATTTTATGTGTGTCGTTGATAATTTTGGATTGGATAGATACAACTTCTTTGGGTTATGTAAATACCTCATGGTAAACAAGGGTTATATGCTTATGGTATGCTGAATTCATAAGGTGATCAAGAATTTCTTAAGTTTGGCATGAGGGAATGAGTGTTTGAGTGGATGTTGAGATATTTTCCCCTCTAAGGGTTACATGTGGTTGAGGTTGATTCCTAATTAAATAGTTGCAACTTGTGAAAAAGGCACCATATTCAACTAACTGTTCCAACGTATGGGCAGTCTTATTTGAGGTTTTATAAGCTTTGGAGTATCAATCACTGGTTGTCTTTCTTGGTTGTTACCTTTCTTAGTCCAAATTGATTGGATTCTCTCTTACGAGTATGCATTGCCTAAGTATTAGAATTGTGCAATTTAAGTTCAAGGAGGATTATATGTTATGAGAATAGAACCTGGATGAGGTTTGTGATGGTTTATATACTGCAATTGACTATGATTAGTTCATATTCACTCTTGGCCTTCACCAAAAATGAATATGAGTAGTCTTGTAGTCTCGTGGGTGGAAGTTTGTCCTGATGTGTATGTTGTGGTATGAGGGTATTGGTTCAAGTTAGGTTTGTTGTCTAGTTTTTGATATGGTAGTTACACTTGGAGCACAAAATTTCATGTTGGCTCATAAGCCTTATTCTTGATAGTACATTCTGATGGTATAGCTCTCGAAAATGAGGTTACTTGGAAGCAATTAATCACTTTGAGAATCATAATTCAAACTCTTGGTTGCTTCTAGTGAGGCTTCTCCCTTTGCCTTATGTTCGAGGGCGAACATGATTTTTAGTGGTGAATAGTGTAATGATCCTAAAGGTCATTTTTAGCATTTTTGATAAAACTACCATTTTTGCGCTTCTTGAAAGTTTCTTTGAGTTATTTTTGGATGAGTTGAAAAGTCAAATTTTAAAGACCTTGTGAAAAGTTTGTATTTTGCTAAAAAAAAAAGAGTTTTTAAAGGCTTTAAGTTTAAAATTTTGACTTTTGAGATCATTTTGAGTTTTGAGTGGTGTAATGCAATTTCATCGATTCCATTAGCATTAGAATGTAGAATTTGGTCTTTGAGAACTAATGGAACTGAATTTGGAGTTAAAACGGAGATTTTTGAGCCTAAAGTTGTATTTTTAGTTGAATTCAAATCATAGTTTGACTTTGATTAACATTTGGAGTTCGAAAGGTCTAACGCAAATTCTAATGGTTCTATCTAGTCCAAAACATCATTTCTGGTAGGGTTGCATATTTGGTTCATATTTATAAGTTTCTAGATGATGAATTCCGAGGGTCAAAAAGCTTGTTTCTAAGGGTGTTTGTACAAGTTGACCACAAACAATGCGAATCAACGCTGGTCAGCACTCATTTTTCTTTCATTTTTATTGCTGAAAATTATCTCTTTCTTCCCCATTTTGACTACTCTATTATTTTCTTTCATTTTTGAATTCTAAAAAGCTTAGAGGTGAAATTTTGAGTAAGGTTTTTCATGGATTTTCATTTTGGTAAGCTTCCTAAACATTAAATCTTTGGTTTTCAATATTTAAATTATGATTTTGACTTGAATTTTTTTGCTTCAATCTTCCAATTTTTATGGATTCTCAAAAACATGATTCAAACTTTATATGATGATTTCTTCCTCAATTTCTATCAAATTTTATGAAATTTTCATCCACACACTTCATTTTCGTGTAGAACCTGATTTTGGGCTCAATTTTCAGATTTGAGATTTTCGAAAAATAACTAAATTTTTTACCATTTTGCCTCCGGACCTAATTCCTATCAATATAGGTATTGATTGACTCCTTTTGACGCGTATATCTCATTCTTGATAGTGGTTTGGTATTTTGGATTTGATTTTGTGGATTCATTCATCTGGTTGGCTAGTTTGTGTGCGGTTCGGCCTTCGAGAGTGTGATAATTTGGAATATCGTAGAAAGGGAAAAGGCTTGGATTTCAGTTGATTGGAACTACAATTAAGGCAAGTGGACTTCTAAACTTTAGTTAGGTATGATTGAACCTTGTATTATCCTATGTAGGGGTGTTCATAGTTCGGTTTGGATCGATTATTAGTTAAAACATAACCAAATCAATTTAGTTGATTTTTAAATTTTTAAAACCAAACCAAATCAAATAAAAAAGAACCATCGGTCTGGTTATTGTCAGTTTGGTTCGGTTTTCTTTATTATTTTTTTTTAATTTAGAAGTAATAAGTTTGTTGAGGGCATACACATCTCAATAGATACAAAAACCTAGTAATGAATAATCCACAGAAAGCTATTGTGGATTCAATTAAGCAATAATACTAAAGTTATTATTACACGAACAAAGTAATTTAGTTAAGTAATACTAAAGTTATTAGATGGATTCATCTCCTTCTTTGGTTTAACTCGGTTTTTTGCTGATGATGATAATGTCCCCCCATTTTCAACAGATACACAATGGAAGAAGCATCTTAATTATGTATGGGTTGTTCCCAAAAGAGTACAAGAAGTTATCATTTTTCTTTCAAGCACTTTAATAGAAAAAAGTGCTTTGAGTTTCTCTCAAGGAAGAAAAAGTAAGCAGATGGTATGCAGAAATTGGGAGACAAAGTTGGTCATCAAGGTTGATTCTGTACATTAATTTTTTTGTTGAACAAGTGTCGTTGTATCGAGTTTCAAAGTTTCAGATTCCTTTATATCAAATTAAAATATATATTCCTAAAAATCTTTGTATTATGTTTGATTTCTTGTATTAAGTAAATTAAGTTTCATAAATTTTTTGTGAATCAGTTCTTGATACAGTAAATCACTACTTCAGTGTTGATACTTTTTCAGGGTTAGGCATTTTTTAAATTTTAAAGTATCAAAAATTGTGTTATGATGACAACCCATGGAAAATCATTGTAAACCAAGTATCAATCTACAAGAAAGTCATGTAAACCGAGTATCAACTCATATGAAAGCACTGTAAATAAGTATCAACTGATAAGAAAGATTTGCAAATTTTTATAAACCAAGTATTAACACATAATAAAGCATTATAAACTAAGTATAAAATCAAAATAAATCTGCAAGTTGTTTATAGATTTGTTGGGATTGATTTAATCAATTAGAACTTTTTAACATTAATTAAAGAGTCACCTTTTAATTATCATATTTTTTCCTTATTTAATGTAACAAAATTAAATTTATATTGAGGTATCAATCATTAATTTCAGGTATCAATTAAAGCAGAAAAGTTGAGATTTTTGATAATTTTTAAAAAAGTTGAAAAAACTAGGAATTATGAATAAACAGTATGGTATTTATGAAATTTATACTTTTTTTTCCTTTTGTCTTTTGTTTTTATTTTTTTTATATAAAGAAAATATTGATATATTTTTTTCCTTTTTGAACACCCATCATGTAATATGGGGCATTACATTCTCTCCACCTTAGGAAATTTAATCTCCGAATTTAAATCAAGTGAATACCTTTAGACTTGAACAAATGGGGATACTTGACTTGCATATCATTCTATGACTCCCAAGTAGTTTCCTCAATGATATAATTTCTCCATAAGACTTTTATGGATACAATTTATTTGACCATGAATTCGATACTTTTCTTTCAAACAATAGCCCATTGGCTCTTCCTCTCATGTCATGTTATCATCAAGTTGTATGATCGGTGCTTCCAGTGCAGAAGAAGAGTCTGGTATATATATTTTATTGATAGAAATGAAAATTTTGGATGAGTATAATACATCTCCCTAGGATGTTCTAAACAATACCATACTACTCTCACCTGGTCAAGAAATCTTATATAGTATTATAAAAATTTGATCTCAATTTTGACCTGCCTTTTTATTCTTCTCTATGGAGGAACACCTAGGAAGGTTTGATCCCCAACTATGTACTCTAAATATCCTTTCCCTTTATTTGTAGTAAGACTTCCATCTATTTGAACTAGGAGCAAGTTTTGTCTGATTAAATTGAGCTTGTCTGTGGCAACTTGTACCAAGTATGATCCCAAATCCTAATATATTATCGAGATCAAGTTTGAACCATGTGGGAAAATGAAATAACCTACCATACCAGGTTCCAAATAGAGCCCTTTGAAAGTTTGGCTGAAAGTTATTATTGTAGGTAATTCCACCAATGATAAGTAAATATCCCAAATACCTTGTAATTTAAGAATATAAACTCTTAACATATCCTCTAAGATTTGTATAGTACACTCAGAAATGTCGGGTTGTCTATATATGAACTGTAGTACTAAGATTTATTCATTTACCTAATGTTTCTTGTAAAGATCTTCAAAAGAAAAGGAAAGTAGATGGTGATACTCTGTCCGAAATGATAGACACTAGAACTCATGAAGTTAAACAATTTTCTATTGATGAACAGTTCTGCATAAGTTTATCCCTTATGTTATTTGAAATTGTAAAAAGTATGTTGGCTTATACCCCAATCTAAAAATATCCATACAGGGTCATAATCTTTGAGGGCCAATGGTAGTTTCGTCATAATATTAATGGTAAATCTTTCCAATTTCCATTCTAAAATCTTAAACTATAATAGTAGTCCTGTAAGTTACTTATGCTTATCATTAATGTGTTCGTTGGCCAACCAATTAGAAATAAAGTTAGCAACACCTTTCTTATATGGTTCCATTAGTACAACTGCTTCAGGTAATGATACATCTTAATGGATCCACGATTCCCGACGTACTTAGAGTTATAGCTTCCTGAAGATTAACTCTCTCATGCCATTTACGTTTGATCATCATAATTGGCCTTTTAGTTTAAGAGCAACATAGTTGTGAATAGTCATATTCGTGACTTTACTCCGTAGAACTTCATTTCAATATTCACTCAATTTCTCGGTGTTGTGTTTTGTCTCATCGAATGCATTCTATCAATGAAGAATTAGCTTGAATTTAAGCCCACAATATCTCCAAGTATCTCACATTAGTCTGATACCTATGCTCTCAATTCTCAACTTGTTTTTGGTCAAAAGTCTCCTTACATGAGCAATATGAATCCAATAGTTACGAGATTTCCTTCTCCATGTACTAGCCACTAACATTTGTCTTTTCCAAATGATACGAAAAGTATATTGAATAGTTTCACTCATTGAGGTGAATAAAGAAAAGAAATTATATATTTTATTTGAGCATAAATATCAAACTCTCATATTTGCAATAAATCTCGATCGGCTTCATTGCACAAATAACACATCTAAATCTCTACAGTAACTACTATTGAGACTAGCTTCAAATTATGAGTGCAATATACTAATTTAGCTTTCTCAAACCATAGACTATTACAAGGACATTTTATATGAGGACATATCCTAGTTCCACCTCAAGGCATCACAAATAATTATTAACACTCCAAAACCCTCTAGTAGCACTAGCACTAGTATGGTAGTCAATAGATCTTGAGCTTCTGTTAGCACAACTTGCATTTCTCCTTTCATAAAAATTTTGAATTTTTTTTTTGTGCTAACTTGATCAGTCACAGTGTTGTTCTAAAAATATTCTCCAGCAACCATTTGTTGAAGACCATCAAGCTCAAACAAGGTCTTTTATTATAGTATTTGGACTCAAGTATTGAGACAATTTTTTTTTCCTTCTAGCGAAAAGAATACCCTCGAATATAATCAATAAACATTGACACAAATCTTTCGAGAAATGTCTTGACAACAATTGGAGCATATGTAAGTCCAAAAATTATCTCAAGGAACCTTCTAATGCACCTCTCAAGTTTTGAAAATCATCATAAATATATTTTTCCCTCCGATTTGAGCTTACAGTAACCACTCCAAAAATCACTGTTTGAGAATTTGGTGACTAAATATAGCTATATCCAATAGATTAGTCATACAAGTCAGTGGTTACTTATTGCATATCATTACATGGTTCAACTATTAGTAGTCAATATATGCTCAAGTCCATTTTTTCCCACGAATCTATTCGCGTATAATTAGGGTTCCGTAAAGTTTCTTTTTTTTTTAAAGGTCCCTAAACTATTTCTTATGTCTTTTAACTCTATTGGTGCCATACGATATGGAGGTTTCAATATGGGCGAGGTATCAGGTGTTAATCATTACCAAAAATCTACTCATATGGATGATATTCATGGGAGGATTTATAGGGAATACATCATCTAATACTCTTACTAATGGTGCACTTCCAACATAAAATAAGATCTATTGCGTGCTTTACCATTGATAAGATAGCATACCATTTTTCTTTACCATAAATAGGAAGCACATCATTTTTCTTCACAAGTCCCGAAACTGCAATAATAAAAGCTAAAATATTACCCATTTATGTAATTCTCTCTCTTCTTCTTCCTGTGAAAAGAAATGGATTCATTGGTTGTTTCAAATAACTATCTTATCATGACAATTGAGAGTATCTTTTTTTTTGTTTTTGCAAGGAAAGTAATCCATTCCTCGCAATGATGTCTCAACTTAACCTTATAAATACCATCTAATTAGTTATGATATCCCTTCCCTCAACTCAAACCTGACCAACTTTATGTACATGTCCAACAAAAGTGTTTATATTTTCCTTAGGAGTAGCAACCAGTAAGTGTATTTCTCAATGTCCTAAGCATTCATATTTCCAACTCCTTACTCGTACTAGATTCATAGAGAAAAGTTTCTCAGTTCTTTGGCCTTCTGGATGACTATTTGATTGGCCACTTATCACATATGTACGTCTTATCCTTTAGAGAGTCAACTACCTTGAGTAGATTAAAGTCTTTATCTGTAAAGTCACTTAAAGTCTAACTAGCCCTCTTAAAATATTTTGTTAGATAACCAGCAGAGTGTATCAAAGCTATTGAAAATCTAGAGTCATATTTCAGTTCAACTCATCATTTGAACGGCGTTCTTAAACTTCTCATCATATTACACGATTTCAACTCTTACGAGAGAAACAATTCATAAATAACTTAGTAAGTCTCATTAAATCAATGTTGTTCTCCTACTGATATTCCTAATAATACAATATCATAGCATGTATTTTATGCTATCAATATGTTGTCAGTCCTACAATACTCTGGTTGAAACATACTAGAGCTCATAAAGCATTAAGCATTTCACCCATGAATCTTTACCAAAAAAAAAAAAGTATCTTTCAAGATCTCTGAGTTCTTAAAACCTTGGGACATTTCATCTTTAAAAAAACTCACAAGGCTACATTTTTTTCAGAACAAATTTGAATCTTTCTAGCTGACCTTGGGCCCTATTGTTACTTGGCTCTATTCATTATGTCCATTATTATCTCTGTCTGGATATGGGAAGATAATTGTCTTTATAGTAACACTCTCGTATTATTAAAGTACAGAGTAGCACTCATTCCAGAAAAGAGATGTATCATATGTACATGGTTGCACGAAAATTTTTATGGTGACATAATGACCTCTTTCATGGCCTTTCCAACTAATTTTATTTGTTCTCCTTAATTGGAAGAGAAAGGCGGTCCTTGATACCTCAAATCTTTAGCATATTCTTGTTATTAGATGAATAAATTCAACACAGTGATAGAAAGAAGGACAATGGTAGATCCATCTACTTGGCCCTATTCGTCGCACGCAAGGAGGAAGAAGAAAGAAAGACAAGACACATCCTATCACGTCCTCACAGAATCACGATTATAGAAATGACCGGCACATAACCATAATTGAGATTATGCTACTAACGTATGCTCCATAGTCATGGAAATAACCTGAGCTCTGATACCAATTTTGTCACGACCCAGTTTAGGATCATGACCGGCTAAGGGGAAGAATCCCAAAGCAACAACAACAACAACATACCCAGTAAAATCCCACAAATGGGGTCTGGGGAGGGTACAACGTACGCAAACCTTACCACTACCATAGAAGTAGAGAGGCTGTTTCCTGGGAACCCTCGTCTCAAAACCCATACGCAAGAAAGAACTAGATATGACAACAAGAAGGGAAGGGAACAGAAAGGGCGAGTAATAATGACATTATGTAAATAAGATAAAACTAGCGCATAGGCAATGCGAACACATGATAAAAGCACCTAACCCTACCATTAGCCCGCTAATCTAATACGCGACCTCTATTTTTTTTTATCTAAGGTCATGTCCTCAGTAAGGTCAAGTTCCGTCATATCATGTCTAATCACCTCCCCCCCCCCCAATACTTCTTCGGTCTACCTCTACTCCTCTAAGTATCTCCCAAAACCAACCTCTCGCATCTCCTAATAAGAGCATCAGTACTCCTTCTCTACACATGTCCAAACCATCGCAGTCTCGCTTCCCTCATCTTTTCGGCCACCGGGGCTACCTCTAGCTTCTCCTGAATGGTCTCATTCCTAACCTTGTCACTCCTGGTGTGACCACAAATCCATCTCAGCATCCTCATCTCTGCAACATGCATCTTCTGAACATGTGCCTTTTTAATTGGCCAACACTCCACCCCATACAACAATGATGGTCTAACCACCATTCTGTAAAACTTACCTTTGAGTTTAGGTGGTATCTTCTTGTCACATAATACTCTAGAGGCAAGCCTCCATTTAGTCCATGCTGCCCCAATAAGAATCCCAAAGCAAGCCTTCTAGAATTCTGTAGAAAATCGAGCAGAGCGTCCCTTGTTTTTAAGCAGATCCAAAGTTTGTACTTGTCCCATATCAATAACCAATCTAATCTCCACACAATAATACCAACTCGTCTCCAACAATAGAAATAAACTTAAACTCAATCACATATCTAGAATAAACAAAAGAATGTCCATGACTCTAAATAAAGGGATGACTATGGAGCAACTCTCTAAGAATTTCAAGAAGGGTCCATAACAAAATAAGCTTGGTTCCCACACGAATAAGAGCGAGGCTCACCCTGGAATTAACTTGCTACCTTTAGCTAACTAAATTCTCACCAGAATCACTTGTATTCTCTGTAAAAAGATTAGCGGGGAGTGAGACGCTACCTCAGTGAGTAATAATAATAACCACAACCGTTTTAATGAGGGACAAGTCAAAAAATATGCTAGTATAATTATCAAAATCATGTAATAAATGTTCTTTCAAGAACCAATAGTCAAAATCAATCTTATTGTCTCATATAAGCAATTCAACTTACCTATTAAGAAATAAACTCAGTAAATACTTTCATATCAAATCATATACATATATTTGGGAGGTTTTCAAGAATGAATCATGTAATCGGTAATCGGTATGTCTATCTTCTTAAAAGAATAGATGATAGCTTGTAACTTTCATATCGGTAAATCCCTCCTCGAGTGATATTGGTAACGGTATGCTAGTTCTACCTTCCCGCTAGTGAGGGCTCTATCTGTAATCGGTAATACAATGTGCACCAGGTTTAATGAACCCGCCATTAGCTATGGGATTCATCAAGGTCTACTCCCATTAAAAAAATTTCTTTATAAACCATATAAGCTTTTCAAAGTAGTACAAGACACGTAAATCTTGTAATCATATCATGTCAACTTAATAAAGGCACATGTAAAAGTACTTATCTCTCAAGTAAATGCCCAAAAATCATTTAAATAACAGTAATGATCTCAATTATCAATATACTTGTCTTGTAAAAGTAATATCATCTCAAATAGCTATTTCGTTATCAAATCAAGTAAAGGACTTGTCCCATATGTAAATTCAAATTATTCGGTAACAATTCACATATAAATCATGTAAAATCATGAAACTTATAAAACACAAAATGGGGTTAAGATTATTACTCACCGAACTCCTGTGGAAATATCAAACTCATCATCTCGAGCAATCAGCACTTTCTTTGATAAAATCTATAGTCACATCATATCAATCTCGTGTTAGTTTTAATGTTCAAGCTATTTTGATAACAACTATTTAAACACCCAACCCTTGGGGTTCAAATATGACTCTTATATGGCTATCTTATCCATTAACTTGATCGTCCTTCAATTTAAGCAACAATTGAAACAAAATTCTAAAACACCCATATCTCGCTTTTTGCTCGAACAAGTTATTTGGTTATCTATGATCTTGCTGAAATAATTCTTTTGAAGTCCTTCAAATATCAATTCATGTACTTTAGTAAGTAATTTATTTTATTGAAAAAGTCTATATCTATTACTTCAACACCCAAGGTATATTATCTAGATCAAGAATTGATCATGGAAACACTAATACGGATCCTGGGAAAGCTTCTAAATCAAGGTAAAGTTGTAAAGGAAGAAATATCTACCTCTAATTTAACGAAATCTTTGATGAACCATTTTCTCTTACAACATATTGTCACCCTTGCTTCGCCCTTCCTCTCCTTCTTCTTTATCTCAGCCTATTTAGATTTGCCCACTTCCTATGATTTTATTTTTTGTGGTTGTTGGTGCGCGCAGTTATAAAATTCCTTAATCCCAACTCTCTCCGTTCTTTTGTCTTCTTTGTTCTTGGGTTTGGAGGTTGCTGTACGCAGCTTCCCACCCCCAAATCCCTTTTTTTCTCTTTCTGCCATAGCTCCCTTTAATCTTGGGCTTTAGCCCACTAAACTTTTTATCTTTTTATTTTAGTTGTCTTTTGCTTTGACTCTTTTTTTTATATAAAGAAATTATTGATATTCTTTTCTCTTTTTGAACACCCATCATGTAATATGGGGTATTACATTGCATCAGTATATGCAGAAAACGGAGAAACAATAAGTGTAGTTTAGCCACTAGCTCTACTAAGACTTTGGAACAAAATTGACCAACATATCACTCTAAGTAGATTTAAAATTTAAATTTAATTATCAAGTTCGATTTTGGTACTCTTTATACGAAAAGTACAAATTTTTAGCTTTGTAACTTAGTGTTATGGTATATAAATTGAGGCCTGAACCACTTATTGAAAGAATATAAAGAAAATAAAGGCACATAAATTATAGTGTGGTAGTTGACTGAAGTTCAGTCTTTGTTATAAATCTCTGAGAATTTTTCAAGTTGAATAAGGGTTCTGTTTGAAAGCAAAGAGGGGAAAGTATCAAAGTGCACATTAAAATTCTTTTTGTTGCGAGAAAAGTTAAACTCTCTTGAATTATTATTCATTTAGAAGTAAAGAAAAAAAAGTGGTAGAAATTTGTTCCATGCTGGGAGATGATCTTGATGTGAACTTTTTTCCCTTCAGAGGATCAATAAAAAGAGAAAAAAAAATAAGATGTGCATTGATTACTAATAAATTGAATATTTCCTCCACTAAGTTACTCGAACTCTTCAAAAATATTGTTATACCCGTGATGCATTCTTTAAAAATACACTACTTGAAGAATTTGACACAGATGTGATGACATTTCTGAAGAGTCTAAACAACATAATTGTCACGCTTCGGGAGGATACCCTAGACGTGGTCAGCATTCAGAGACTATTGCTAATCCCCAAGCAAACCACTTGGTCTCATCACATTTATTCATTCAAGAACATAGAAACTTAGAGGAAGTCTAAAGATAATAAATGGTGGAAATATCATAATATATAAGTAAATAGGCTAGTCCAAAAGGAGCTACCTCGACAAGTCTCAACATCAATAACTCAACTCTAGTATATGAAGCCTCTATCACTACCAATTGGTGTCAATGACAGACTCATGGTTATCCCAACTCAAAAGTAAAGATAGACTAAATCAAGTCTGACTATACAAAGCTAGATGAAAATAAAACAGGATCCTCCAAAGTAAGGGAGGTTACCAACTCAGTTGAATGCAAAGATCCTCAACAGTGCGCCTATTGATGATCTATAATACTTGCCTCTGCATTATAAAAGGATGTAGTCCAAAAGGGGGCGTCAGTACGTGGAATGTACGAGTATGTAAAATGGATGAATGAAACAAATACAGGTAGAATAATATAAAAATAATATCAACTCAGAATATACTTAATCAGAATGTCAAATGTCTATCTAAAGTAAGAATAAAAAGTAGAAAAATGACCCATCAATCAATAAAACCTCATCAATCGACTCAAACTCAACTCAATGGAACTAAACTCAATGGGACTCAACTCAACTCGATGGGATTTAACTCAACTCAACTCAACTCAATGGATCTCAACTTAACTCGACTTAGAGTACTCAAGGTGGGAACTTTCTGGGAGTTTCTCTTATCCAACAACAATCATTTATGATCCAGTGATTGTACAACATTCCAGCTGATGTTTCCACAGTCGTTGCGTACTTACCATTTTAAAAATGAACCGAATCCACTAGGGATCCAGCTATCAACAACTCCTCTATTATTTCAGGGACTTCCAATCAAGAGGGAACCTTAATGTAATGTAATGGTTCTAATCCTCACCTATGCTTGGCAACGTAATTAATGAGTGCGAGTTAGATTAACTCTTACTCATTTCGATGTTCGATACTGTTTCCAAGACTCAATGCTCGTAAACTTATCTGTCTCAATCAAATCATCTCAATTAGCCTCATGGAAGCACTTATCATCTCAATCAGTCTTATAGATGCTCTTATCATCTCATCAACTCAAATCTCAATAAACCATCTGAAAGAACTCAGACTAATCACTAAAGGGACAATCAATTAGATCAATCTTTAGAGTTTTTATGAGGACTCACCAGACCATCGCGTTCTATCACTTATCATCATGCACATATCACAATCACAATCAACATTCTCAAGTCAAGGCTTTAGACTTCATCCCTAGGTTCAATCAAGCATACTTTCACAAAATATATATAGGGTTATACAATAACTCATGAAAAGTATTTAATTCAAGTAAACAAGTTCATAATGATTATCAACATATGAAAATATGTGTAATAGATTTTCAAGAATATTTAAGAAAGTGTTTCAAGAAACATGTATGGGGACTCATGGATTATCAACTCCTCTATTACTATCAATGGAGCACATGGAAGAACAATCTCATACTTCAGTTTAGCCTTACATATTTGCAAAGTTGATATTAAAATCAAAATTTGATGAATACTAGCTTTCTTGGAGAAAATCCTCGATCTTGATAGTTTTATTAAAGTGAAAGAACTTCGAAGGACATTGGTTGAAGAAATGCTCTTTGATTCTTGAATTTTTGACTTAAAATCTTTAGAGTTCTTGATGAAGAACTCTAATTCTTAAAAAAGAAGAATCAAGAAATCCTTTCTTGGAATTCTTGAATTCGTTTTCTTGAAACACTAGGTTATGATTTAAGATTCTATTAGAGATTCATCGAATAGATAAAGAAATTTTCGTTAGGTAGCTTGAAAGTTATGAAGAATAACTTTCATTGAGGATGAAGCTTGAAAGCTAACCCTAACTTGATGACTTCTTGATGATTCTTGAGCATTTATGTTTAGGAGTGAAGGAGAGGGTTTTACTTATGAAGAACTCATCTTTTATGTGTTTTAGGAGTTAAATAGACCTCCAAAGGTTTCAGGATAAAAGTAACCTCAAAATAAAAATAAAGGATGATATTTAGCTTATCCAGAAAGGGTTCGCGTCAGTTCCGCGACGCTGAGCTGTCGCGGATCTTCAGACAGCTCTGCAGGTCTTCAGTAAAATAGTCATAACTTTCTACCCCAAACTCTTATTAAGGTGAAATTAGATGCATTGGAAAGGTAATTCAAAGATCTTTAATTTTATATATTATGGGCCACTTAAATCATTATACTTTAGTATATATGGTCATTTAAAGTCAACCCTTCTATCAACTCATATGAAAATCCTAGTCGGTAGAAATTCTTTGGACCTGGCTTGATGTAAAAGATCCCTTATGACTCTAAATCGATTACATCTAATTTAAATACTTAGGAATTGATCCTAGTATGTCTATACAACCTAAAGGTTGTTGGTCCATTTAACTTTTATAAAATCTTACATTAGAACTACAACCTTATATAATCTCCAATTCTATTCCCACGCTAAAAAATTGACTTTAATATCTATGCTCAATTAAGAATTATCAATTAAAATCCTATATCATATGAAGGATGGCTCAATCTTAGCTAAAACAAATTGGGGTTGTTACAATCATTTAATGATCTAAATGCTTCTTTTTTTTGTAGATCTTTAAAAAATGCAAATAATCTTTGAATTGCTTTTATTCATAGGTGCTTGGTGAAGTTAAAAGATTTGTGGAACACCACAAGATTGAGAAAACTACAACCACAGAAAGTGGGCATGACAGCAACAAAGACACTGTAACACCCCGTAAAACGACTAAACTACCACTAGAATTGACCTTGCGTGTAACGTATCTTCCATGTCTATTTGTAACTCTGAGACCAGATTTGCGATCAGTGTGAAAAACTGAGTTGGAAAATGATCTCGATACGATTTTAATGCAAAAGAGTAAAATTATTTTTTTCCAAAAAATTTTAAAAAATAGTGGTTTTCTACGCCCCTTCCGTGACACGCCAGGGATGCAGAATCCCACTTGTTTTTTTTTCTAAAATTTTGATGTAATCTGATTTTTAATGAAAACAGGGTAAAAAACACAGGGGCGTGATGCGCACCTGTCTAATTTATGCATAATTTTTCTTTTTTAATGGGAAAGGGTAGTTTCGAGCTTTTTCACACCTCATAATCCAAAACTAGTCGGTTTTAACTCTAATTTAGGGCCTAAAACGCATAGAATTCACTCTCATTCTTTCAAAAAGCTCTCAAGAAACTCAAGCGTAAAAATCAAGAACGGTACTTAAGGCTCAAGAATTCCTTCAACACTTCAAGAATTCTTTCCCCAGGTATGTAAGGCCACTCTGACACTATTTTTATGAATATTTTAGAAATCATGCGTTAGTTTTCATCCAAGAAGTTTCAAGTACTAGTTGAGATCAAATTTATGTAGTTCAATGAAGTTTGTTAAACTTCCATTTTGTACATGTAGATTATTGATAAAATATTGTAATTCTTGATTTTTTTACTTGTTATTTAAAGTATGGATACCAAGATTTATAGACATGAATGAGTTTCTATAAATTTCATACGGATTTCATGAACATCAGTAAAGCTTATAGTTTTGAGATAAGTTTAATAATCATTTTTCTTGAACTGTTTTTGCATTTAGCTAAGTAACCTACACGTTTGAGAATATTTGAGAAGATATTATTTTTCAGTCAAGCTAAAGAATTCAGATGAGAAAATTAAGTAGTAAATTGGGCTAAGTCTCTGAAAGATCAGATTTTTAGAATTCATATTCTTTAAAGTTATGAGCTATATAAAAATTACTTTTTGGGAATAGTATAGAGCACCGATATGAGTTAGAGTAGAATTAATTACTTGAACTCATAAACTATGTCGCCAGCATAGGGTAGGATTTTACCAAGGTACAACTCCTCACTTGCCACTAAGATGACCCAGTTTTGGGATGGATCCACTCTCCTAGTTTTCATTCCTTACCCCGGTAAAGTATGAGACGGCTCTGGCAGCATGGACAAGACGTTGTATCATCACGAAGCTCATAGTGATACTTGTCGGTTAGAAAAATTCCCCAAAAAGTAAAGATTATTATTCTACATATTGAGATTTAGTATTTCTTTATTAAAGTATTTCTTTATTTATGTTGCATATTTAATTGAGTTGATCCAAGTACAAAGCTAAAATTTTTAGCAATATATTTTATATATATTTAGCTATGTTCATTAATGTGTTAACGTAAGTATTTCTTTTATGTTGAGTTATACTTTTGACAAGTTTAAGAATACAATATATTTCATGTGCATGATATATTTTTGTTAGTTAAGCTATCTCCAGGTGCAGTTTTAAAATCAGTATTCTATCTTTAGTACTTTTTGGCCATCTTACATATCGTACATTCCACGTACAGACGCCTTTGGCACTGCATCATATTATGATGTAGATGCAGGTGTCTATGTTAGCAGATGCTCAGTAGGACAGTCTCCATCAGCGGTCGGTGAGGCATCTTAGCATCCAGAGGAGCTCGGCAGTCTTCATTTCTTTGTATTTATTTTTGTTGAGGTACCTATGAGCCTACTCTGGTGCCTTACTCAGAGTAAGCACTTTAGAGGCTTCATAGACTAGAAAGATATTGTACCAAGTTATTTCTTTGAAATTGTTTCGAAAGATTTGAAGTTAAGTTGTATACCTTACCATTGTATCTTTAAGTTCATGAACTTGAGCCCATTCTAGTTTATTATGATACTAATGTCTTCCGCTAAGTAAGTTAGCCAGGCTAAGTGGTTCGCTTGGGACCAGAAATGATTTTTGAGTGCCGGCCACGTCCGGGGTGTAGGTTCGGGGCATGACAGACTTGGTATCAGAGCATAGAGTTCAAGTATCCTAGGGTTTCTATGAAGCCGTGTCTGGAGGATCTTATTTATGGTTGTGAGGGTCGCACTTTTATAAATGAGGGACTATTGTCATCTAAGAAAAGTTTCCCTTCTTTCATACTCTAGATCGTGCAATAAAGTTACTTTCTAAGAAACTTGTCTATATTCGTGTGGTTTTCAGTTTCTTTTGACTACCTCTCATAATTAAGGTGGTTGAAACAGAAAATTCAAGATCCTTATTGTTGAGCTACCTTCAAATAAAGTATTCAGAAAGCAAAAAGACTACATAAGGCTTGAGATGAGCCAACTAGTGTGCTTGAGTTATCGATCCATAATATTGCATTCTTATTCACATGAATCATGTGTTGAGTTAGAGCAAGATATGATGTGTTTCTAGAATATGTTCCCTAAATTGTTCTGCGGATGTTATTCTTGAGAAAAAAGTTAAGTTATGCCTTTAATGCTTAGTAGTATCTACTCCCCTTGGGAGGAGTTGATAGGAGGCCCTTTTGAACCATGTGGCAGAATGTTCCTGGAGCTAGAAAGATGTAGAAATCACGAAGAGTGAGAACAATAACTTCTTGAAACTAGTAGCTAAAAGTCCTATGGTGATTAGTCGGGTTCCTTACAGGTTTTGGTTAAAGAGTAGTAAGTATAGTATAGCTTCTATGATAAGGTATATGAAGAGTCGCTAGTTTGTATGAGATGGTGCACACTCGAATATGAAAGAAGCTAATGTTAAAGTGGCATTTATTTAGTAATGATGAGTATATGTGCTGAATATGAGAACAGAGAGCATAAAGTAGTAGATATAAACTAGGCTCATGATTTTGAAAGGAGAGTCATGTGAAAATTGTAGAGTTACGAGCTTAGCTAGGTAAGAAGGTGTAAAGGATGAGTGAATATTATGTAAGGAGGTGTAAAGGATGAGTGGATATTATCTAACTCATGAAAGGGAGTGTGATGATGGATTATACTTAGACAGACCATGAGCTGGAGAACTATTTCTTATCATGAGGTTTAGTGATCTAACAATTCTTGACCTTATCTAGTAGTTTTGAGTTACTAAAGTATATATATGTATATAAGAAGTGTGGATGCACGTGTTTAGTGTTAAACCTTAAGCTCAAACTTTAAGTAAGTATCATGTAAACAGGGAGTAGCAAGATGAGAGTGGTATTATTAGTCAAAGATTCGGCCTAGTAGACTTGGAATAGCATACGCAAGAAATTAAGAAATTGGCTTGAAAGAAGTGTGTGATTACAAGTATGGCAAATGTGACACTTAGAAAAAAAAATATAGGGAATTGAGGCTAAGCCATTAGATAAGAAAAGAGCCTAAGATGTACATCCAAGATAGTCTATAAGCGTGAGATGAGTTGACTAAGTATTTTCTATGAGGTTTTAGTGGGCCTAGGTTCCCAAAATTTTACCTAGTAGTTATTAGTTGGTGCGATATAACAGGAGTGTGTAATGCCCATGTTAGTACTAGACCCTAAGTCTAAATTTTGAGTATTGTGGAAAGGGAGATAACTTTGTGATAGTGATAGTCTTAATTGGAGAATTGCTCTTAGAGGCTCCCGATAGTGTACATTCGGGATTAAGATGTTAACTTAGCATGTCATGTATGAGTATGGTATAGGAGCCCTTTGGCAGGAATAGTGGATTGAAGATAACTCATTAGATAACAAGAAGCTTAAGATGTGTAGCCATGATAATGTGAAATTGTGTGGAGCTCCAAGTTATGACTACTACAAAAATCTAGATAGTATATTTGAGTTGTCAATTTGGAGTAGGCTAATGTAGACATTCTCTACTACCCTTAAGAGTTGGGTCAAAGAAGGATAGTCATAGATAATGAGGAATCTCTGTTATAGTCCAGGCTTTCTTCTGCCAAATATATGTGAACATAGAAGATGAGCATTAGCAGATAAAAAAAAAAAGAAGAGGTTAGATCATAAGAGTCATAGAAGGTAGTTGTTATGCCAATAAGAGTAGCAAGAATGGGAGATGCATATAAAGATATATGGAAGAAAGTTAGAAGTTGGTAATCTAGGAAGAAAGGTTTAGCAGTAGTTTCACATCTTTAAGTAGTAAGTAACAGGAGGATATTAGCATTCTGTACATAGTGGTGCTCCAATCTTCTGGAGGGTTGTACCTATAGCTTAGCGAAGAGAATCAATTCACAAACTTAGAGAGGTGACCTTTGAGCTAAGGGGGAGATGTTGAGATAATGACCCAAAGTAGACCTTGAGCTTTTGATAGTGATAAATTGATCAGAATGAGACATCAATGCTTCCTTATCTCATATTCCTTATACTTCATCATGATGATACTTTAGTCCTACATCATGCAAAGGCACCATGCCTATGATTCAGACTCATTCACTATATGTTGATATGTGTTCATGTTTAGCTCTTAAAGTAAGAAGTGATAACCTAATTCAGCAATTCTGATCTTAACTCATGAACTAAAAGTTCCCAGCCTTTTTTTTATCCAACGCAAGACTTGAGCTTTCCAGTATATACAGTTCCATAAACTTGTGGTAAGCCCCTAATGGCATCATATCATGTTACGAATGTCCTCCTGTCATATTTCCCAAAGGAATTATGCTTACAATATTGTACTCTAATCCCTCCTAATAAATCCTTTCTTTGGTATTGATAGTGATGATGATAGTTGATGAGTTGTATCAAATGAAAGGGAATGGGTGACGGTTGTGGTATGCTTATTCCATTTAAGGATTACAGATAGAGATGATACCTAGTTGTATGTAACAGACAGGTATGGGTGGATTGGTATGCCTCCTAATAGGAGTTAATGAGATTGTAGGTGTAGAGATTCTATCATAAGTTTAGCGAATTCTAAGTAATGTTGACCTCTGAGAAGCTATGACGTGATTAGGATGACAAGCTCGAAGGTGTAATTGTCGTTAAGTGAGGAATAGATGTAGGCTACTGGTGACTTTTGCAATGGATTCCAAGTAGATGTGTGGGAATGGTATTCCTTATAAGCAAGCCTCCGTAAAAGTGCAGCACATAGTCCTTATGGATCATATTGGCATGAGTGTGATCATCTTAGAGGTAGTACTTTATAACTTTAAATTAGGCTCGAAAATGATGGGGCTATGCAATAGACTTAGATGATGGGAGTTGAAAGCTCCTGTTAATGAAGGGTAGAACTCGAGGAAAAGAGCATGGTAGTGAGAAGGACTGGTGATCTTTAATGAAAGCTCTGTGGGAGTTTAGATATGAGTATTAAGGATTGTCTTTTTATAAATATAATTATCTCATGAATAGCACCTTGAGACTTACAAGTAGGCTTGAATGGAAGAGGAGGAGGTGGTAAGATGGAAAGTGAGTAAGAGCTATACGTTCAATTTGATGGAGTATTTGAGTAATCAAGTTCTTGATGTGTATATTCCTGGGCCCGAGTAGGGACTATTAAGATCGATAAGGAGTTGAGGGTTTGAGTTATTGAGTATCGCCATGAGTCTTGAGTAATTCGTGCCTCATTACCACGCATCCTCATCATTCAAGGACAAATAATCCCGAGGGGGAGATATTGTAACACCCGGTAAAAAGGCTAAACTACCCTCAGAATTAAACTTGCACACAACCCATCTTTTCCATGCTCTGTTTGCAAATTCAAGACCAGATTTACAATCAGTGCGAAAAACTGAGTCGGAAAATGGTCTCGACTCGATTTTAAGGCAATCGAGTCAAATTATTTTTTTCTAAAAAATTCCAAAATAGTGGGCTTTTCGCGCCCCTTCTGCGACGTGCCAAGGTTGCAGAATCCCACTTGTTTTTTTTTTTTTTTGAAATTTTGACATAATCTAATATTTTGTGAAAATTGGCTAAAATACTCTGTGTAATTTCTGCACAGTTTCTGTTTTATAATGGGAAAGGGTATTTTCAACCTTTTCCACACCCCATAATCCAAAACTAGTCAGTTTTAACTCTAATTTAAGCCCTAAATGCATAGAATTCTCTCTCATTCTTTCAGAAAGCTCTCTAGAAACTCAAGCGCAAAAATCAAGAACGGTATTTAAGGCTCAAGAATTCCTTCAACTCTTGAAGAATTCTTTCCCCAGGCATATAAGGCCACTCTGAAAACTTATTTTATGAATATTTTAGAAATCATATGTTAGTTTTCATCCAAGAAGTTTGAAGTACTAGTTGAGATCAAATTTATGTAATTTTGTGACGTTTATTAAAATTTCATTTGTACGTATAGATTCTTGATAGAAGAATTCAGATGAGAAATTTAAGTAGTAAGTTGGGCTAAGTTCCCAAAAGATCAGATTTTAAGAATTCATTTTCTTTAAAGTTATGAGTTATACAAAAATTATTTTTTGGAATAGTATTGAGCACCGATATGAGTTAGAGTAGAATTAATTACTTGAGCTCATAAACTATGTAGCCAGTATAGGATAGGATTGTACCAAGGTACAACTCCTCACTCGCCACTGAGATGGCCCAGTTTTGGAATTGATCAACTCCCCTAGTTTTCGTTCCTTACCCCGACAAAGTATGAGACGGCTCTGGCAACGTGGGCAAGACGTTGTATCATCATGAAGCTCATAGATGGTTGTCGGTCAGAGAAACTCCTCAAGAAGTAAAGGTTATTATTCTATATATTGAGATTTAGTATTTCTTTATTGAAGTATTTTTTTATTTATATTGCATATTTAATTGAGTTGAGCCAAGTACAGAGCTATGTTTTTTAGTACCATATTTTATATATATTTAGTTGTACTCATTAATGCGTTAATGTAAGTGTTTCTTTTTATTGAGTTGCACTTTTGACAAGTTTAAGAATATACATATATTTCATATGCATGATATATTTTTGTTAGTTAAGCTATCTGTAGGTGCAATTTTAAAGTAAGTATTCTATCTTTAGTACTTTTTGGTCATCTTACATATTGTATTTTCCACGTGTTGACACTTTTAGCGCTGCATCGTATCATGATGCAAATGCATGTGCCTATGTTAGCAGATGCTCAGTAGGACAGTCCCCTTCAGCGGTCGGTGAAGCCTCTTAGCATCCAGAGGAGCTCGAGAGTCTTCATTTCCTTGTATTTATTTTTGTTGAGGTACCTATGAGCCTACTCTAGTGCTTTATTCAGAGTCAGTACTTTAGAGGCTTCATAGACTAGAAAGATATTATACTAAGTTATTTCTTTGAATTTGTTTTGAAAGATTTGGAGTTGAGTTGTATACCTTACCATTGTATCTTTAAGTTCATGAACTTTGAGCCCATTCTAGTTCATTACGATACTAATTTCTTCCGCTGAGTAAGTTAGTCAGGCCAAGTGGTTCGCTTGGGACCAGAAATAGTTTCCGAGTATCAGCCACGTTCGGGGTGTAGACTCGAGGCGTGACAGACACATGATATGATTTTCAAGTCATTGCATTTATATTTGCAAGTCCAAGGATGTCACTAGAAAATTTCAAGTAGGCTTTCTCCAAACTTGAAAATCAAGCTTTGAGAATCTGAGATGACCCAATACAATACTAACTTATCCATAGTTTTTCTACTCACTGTGGATGTCGAATTAACCCTTGACGCTAGGAATTTAGGCTATTGATAAAAAAAAATCCTAAAGATCGAAATACTTGGCGAATATCAATTGTTACTTGCATAAATTTTAGAACCCGCAAGTTAGAACCCGCAAGTCCTTAATTGGTTCAATTTGGTAATTTTTGGGACCAAATGTAAATTTTCTTCTAAGTGTAGTCCTTAAGAATTTAATTGTTGTGGGTTCTTTTGATTGGTTTAAGTGGAAGATATTTGTGCCTATATATATACACCCCTCTTGTGCAAGATAGAGTTCTTACACTTAGAAAAAAAGAGGAGAGCAACCATGAAAGCTGAAGAAAACCTTA
>JAABOM020000002.1:13677591-13691480 GCA_011800125.2 Solanum clarkiae
ACACTCTTGGTCCCGAAACTTAATTAATTTAATCCGATTGAGGACGTTTGGGGTTTACGTTAAATTACGGGTCCTAACACAAATCACCCGACTCGACTCAAGACTCAACCCATCATCTCATAACTCAACTTAAATAAATGATGCAAGTTTAAAGTTTGAAATCATGCTTTAAAAATTAGACTCCATATTTTATGCAACTTAGTTTGAAGATGATGATCTGCTCAATCTAGTGTTGCTTGGAAGTTTCTCTAACCAACATAACTCTCCACCACCATGAATTCGGTGATGCACAACGAATCAAACATCATTGTCACGCCCCTCCTAAACTTGTCAAGGTAAAGGACATCAACCTCTCCCTCTCTCTCGGATCCAAAGAAAGTATCCATCTATTGGGACATGGGCCACCAGAGTTATCTGCATGACTATCTTACGCTGTCAACATAGTTCTGGGATGTTTCTCTCACCCAACTCGGTGCTCAATACTCGGTCCAAGACAAAAACGTGCTCATGAACATCAACTCAAACTCATCTCTTTGACTCATCTCAAACAGCTCAACTCAATTCTCAAATAGCTCAGTAACTCAAGATTAACACTCAATGTAATATAACTCAAGACTCCAACTCACCTCATGCAAGACTCTCACTATTATGGTCAGTTAATATAATAACAATCATGTTTGGCACATAAGACATATTAGGTACTCATCACATGTGTACGTAAAACAAGAAAATTGTACTCCTGAAGCTTAATTTACTCAGCTCAGAAAATTAGATTCATGATCTCAATTTTAGTCAGCATATAGAAAAATAATGAAATTTAGAGCTAGGCTATCAAGCATATAATTAATATTCCAATTTCATGATAAGAACAATGAAACTCATCAATTTACTCAAGTATATTCATGAGGACTCAAACAAGTGCAAGAAACTTATAACTTAAAATCACAGGATTTGTATTACTCGATTATCACTCACATACTCGACTCAAGTAGACGAAGGGATGCATTGATGAACTCAATCCAATACTTTAGGTAGCCTTACATACTTGGATTTCGGAAGAACACGCAATTCTCTTCCGATCTTTACCTTTGAACTCTAAACTCTCGCTCTTCTCCTTCTCTCCTTAGTCCTAGCTTTTGTTAGAATAGCGTAGAAAGCTTAGGAATGAGTTTTGAAACCCCTTTTAGCCCAAAAAATGATCTATTTTAATCGTATTTTAAGTTTCTAGGGGATTGGAGAAAGTTTGAATTGCCCCTCGTGAAAAACAGAAAAATTTTCCCTCAGCATGCCAATCCGCTTTCCGAACTTGGTCAATTTTAGGGTTTTTTGTCGAAATTTTTTAGATTGAGTTTTCTAATCCCATAAAAAATATTGGGATCACATCCAAGTGTAAGTTCGCGATAAGCATGTCGCGCACTTTTTTGGAATTGCATTTTCTCATCAAAAATTTATTTTTCGATCCTATTTCTCTAAAAATCAACCAAGACCATTTCCCATATGATTTTTTTGTGTTGATCGCATTTCTGGCCTTGAATTTACCAACGGATTTTAGGAAGATGCGTTATGCAAACACCTCTTATCTAGGGGTATTTTGATAATTTTACCAGTTGTAACAGAGGTGTAGATCGCCCATCGGATGGTTCAATTCAGGTTCATCCAAGGTGTTGGGTGTTGGTTTCTTCAGGATGCCATGGACTGAGCCCGACATTCAGAGTAGACTTTTGATAACTCAGAGCTTCCAAAAGAGTTATGTCGACCGGAGAGTTAGACCTCTTGAGTTTTCTATTGGTGACAGTATATGGTTGAAAGTTTCACCTATGAAAGGTGTGATAAGATTCCGAAAGAGGGGCAAGCTCAGTCCCAGGTTCGTTGGCCCTTTTGATATTTTAAGGAGAGTTGGTGGCCTTACCACCTAGATTATCAGCTTTTCATCCAATTTTTCATGTTTCTATGCTCTGCAAAGTACATTCCCGATGAGTCCATGTGATCTCTTATGCTTCTGTTAAGCTGGGTCCAGACTTGTCTCATGTGGAGGAGCCTATAGCTATATTGGACAGGTAGGTCTGGAGATTGAGATCCAAAGATATACCTTCAGTGAAGGTTCAATGGCGGAACTGTTCTGTCGATGAGGCTACTTGGGAGTTGGAGTCAAATATGCAGGCCAAATATCCTAATCTATTTGAGGCTTCAGGTACTTTTTTTTTAATGTTCGAGCACGAACATTATTTTTAGTGGTGAATAATATAATGAAAAATTGGTTATTTTAAAGCTTATTTGCGAAAATTAATGTTTTACATAACACATGACCATCAACATTACATACTGATTGTATTTTGAACGTGTGCAATTGCAAATTCACTATTTTTCAATTTTTAGCAATAGAAAAATCTAAAAGCTAGAGGTGGCCCCGGTGGTCGAAAAGATGAGGGAAGCGAGACTGCGATGGTTTGGACATGTGCAGAGAAGGAGTACCGATGATCCTGCTAGGAGGTGCGAGAGACTGGTTTTGGGAGATACTCGGAGGGGTAGAGGTAGACCGAAGAAGTACTGAGGGGAGGTGCTTAGACAAAATCTGATGGAACTTAATCTTACTGAGGACATGGCCTTAGATAGAAAAAAAATGGAGGTTGCAAATTAGAATAGCAGACTAATGGTAGGGTTAAGTATTTTTTTGTCATATATTCACATTACCTGTTATAGTATGTGTTAGTTTACCTTATTTACGTACTGTCATTATTAGTCGCTATTTTTCTGTTCCCTTCCCCCTTTTGTCATATCTAGTTCGTTTTTACTTACGGGTTTTGAGACGAGGGTTTTCAGGAAACAACCTCTCTACTTCTATGGTAATGGTAAGGTCTGCGTACATTTTACCCTCCTCAGACCCCTCTTGTGGAATTATACTGGGTATGTTGTTGTTGTAGAAAAATCTAAAAGCTACCTACATTACCAATAGTTTTTCAAAACAGAGAAGACAAATTGAAAATCATCAAATTATAAAAGTTGTAGAAAGATTTTAAGACAACATTATTAATACATAGACATAAACTAAATACATTTTTAAATAAAACATCAAACAACATTATTAATACATAGACATAAACTAACTAAATTTTTAAATAAAACATCAAATTAAATAGCACACTGGTACATAAGCAAATTGTCAATGTTCTTTTTCACTTCAACTCTTGGTCATGCTTATTTCTCTTTTTCAAGAAACCTCAAACAACAACATTAGCTTGATTAAAAATATGATGGGTCATACCAATCAAAATATTTGGAATATGCTCAAACACTCAACTGTAAGAAATTGAAAGATAGAACATTAATAACAAAGTTTAGTACATAGATAAATCCAACAAAAAACATGTATAAAAATATTCATAAACACAATAGAAGGAGAAGGAATATTACATACTATAAAATTAAGCAATTAAACAAATGAATGAAACAAAAATTGATCTTGTTTTGAGATTAGTGTTAATAGAGAAGAAGTCAACTAGGAAGAGAAAATGTATTGTAGCCATTGGTAATTAAAAATAAAAGGAAATTGTTTTAAAAAAAAATTAAGGCTAATGTGGCCTTTTTTTAAAAATAAACTTTCACATGTTGAAATAGATTGTAGCCATTTTTTATACCATGTGGCAAGGAAGGAATATATTTAAACTTAATTTATCAAATTAAAAATTATTTTAAGCCTGTTAATAATTTAGGAAAAGAATCAATAATTCTCATCAAATTCAGAAGTGATTTTAATACTTTTTTCTATAAAATTCTTATGCTTGTTTTTTTGCATTTCTACAATAAAGCAGAGCGTTGGAAAACTAGTTTGATGGACCTCTTTTCATTCTTGATCCATTTCTCCACCAAAAATGCAATCCTTCTTACCTAATACGTGATGGATGAAAGTCATTTACACCGCCAAATTTTGATTTTAAACTCAAACTTCCTTCTCACAACTTCGAGAATTAATTATTTTTTCTTATTTATCCTTTGAAAAGTCTATTTTACCCTTATTTGTAATTTTTTTTTATGTTATGTATAAAATATTTTATTTTTTAATCTTTGTATTTATAAATTTTATTTAAGTTCATTAGATTTATAAGTTAAAATTTTATTTTAAAATCTATTGTTATTTTGTTGTGATTATTATTTCAATGGGACATACATCAACGTGTGTATGAATGTACTATGTATGCATATTTTTAAGTTCACTTATCTCTTATCTATAATAATGTGTCCTTTAACTTGGTATCAATTGATATCTATTTTCTTCAACTTATGGGTGTGCACAACGAAGCATTTAAACTCGTAAAGTTGAACAAATAGACACATGCGTCCCACATATAGCGTGTTTCTACATGACATAAAATTATTTAATTCGACTGTGTCTTGTGTGAATTGTCATGTATAATGCGTGTGTCTACTTGTTCAACTTTATAAAGTTTAAATGTCAATTTGTGCACACTCAAAGTTTGAGCACATAGAAGCCAGCTGAAACTTGTAAAAAGGGCATGTTTATGTAATTATGTCTACTATTATTCTCTTCTATCTATGTTGATAGACGAACTTTGATTGTCACTAATGAAATATTTTTTAAATTATAAATTTAAATTTTATTTTGCAATATAAATGTATAATCGTTTAGGAAATTATGGTAAAAATATCTTTATTTTTGTTAATTATTTTTTATTACTTGCATCAAAATATATTTATAAGATTATCACATTATAGATTTTATTAAGATTAATAATATTATTATTTATTTTATTCATTTATTTTATTGTAAAACAACATAAAATTATATCTTCAATCAATATTTTTTTTCTTTTTGGATGAAATTAATATTTTTTAATAATTTTTTTTATATAGATTAAAAATAAAAGATGATTTTAAAAGAAGTATAAAAAAAAATCAAGGTTGAAAATCTAAGGATAGAATAGACATACAAAAAAGTTAATTAAGAAAAAGGGGAGAAAATGATTGTTTTTCAAAGTTAAGGGGGGAAGTTTTAAAGTAAAGTTTTGGGGGACATAAATGACTTTCACCCAATACTTGATCAAATCATTTCTGCATAAGGTGAAATTGTTTCACCCTCAAACTTTATTATTAAAAAACATAAAATATAAATTGGATCCTAAACTTAACTAGAAATTTTAACTCTTATAGTATATAAGTAGATGCTTTAACTATTTAATAATTCAAGTATTTGTCAATCAAAGTGTCTACTTATACGCTATAAAAGTCAAAGATCAAAGTTAACATTTGAAAGTAAGTTTAAGTCCAATTTCTGTATGGTACCTCTAGGGATGACAATTAGGCTAGTTGGGTCAAATTTAAGCAGGTCATAATGGGTCAAGAGAACAAACGGGTTAAGATCCAACCCAATCCGAATTTGATTGGGTCAAAACAGGTTGAATAATGAGTTATAGAATGTGTCAAGACACAACCAGACCCAAGTTTTATTAAGTTTTATTTTTTTATTTGTTCTTTTTCAATATTTTAATACTTAATTAAATTATATTTTTTTATTATAACGTTATAAAACATATCAAATTTTTAAAAAAAAGTATTTTAAAAATATTTTGACAAAATTGCTCCGAGTCAATTTGGGTTGCATATCAACCCAATTTTAAATGAGTTGAAATGGATTAGGTTGAGCCAATAAAAACTTCAACGAGCTGGCGGATTGAGCAGGTTGAGTTTAATTTTGCCACTATTTGATACATCTTTAAAATCAAACTTCCTCTTTAATTTTGAACCATAATTATACTCTACGTTATCCTAATTAAAATTTTAAAATGCATATTATACCTTTTCATTATCATTTTTTTTTTATTTTCCTAATAATATATATATTTTTATTTTTTTTAACAAACAAATTTTTCATAAAAGCACAAACATTATCTTTTGGACAAAAGAAAAAGTTCCAAATACTTCCAAATACGAATTAAGTGTATAAGTTAATGATATTCTACAATGAAGTAAATTAGCATAATGAGAAAATTAATTTTAATGATGTTCTACGATGAAGTAAATTAAGATAATGAGAAAATTAATTTTATTGATAATAATCAAAACTCTAATTTTTATTTGTACTCTTATATAGGATAACTATTTTTAGTAAGATGCCTATTTAATATGGCACGGGGGAGTGGTAATCAAAATTAAATCTTTAAGGTATTATTATTAATGTTAGTTTAGTAAAATGCACCTCTAATTAAATTTTTTTAAGGGATATCATATCAAGAAAGATCAAGTAATATGAAACACATAGAATAAGTGAGCGGAGAAAGATAAAAATATATGCATACATACATATACCTGTGCGTAATGCATATTATATTAAAATAACGGTCACAAAAATAATATTAAATTTTGCAACAAATTCATAAAAATATTATTTTACTTATTTAACTTAAAGAAAAATACCTAAGTTAAAAAATAAGTAATATATAACATCAAGTAGTAGTATATATATACGACACAACAGACAATGCATAAAATGAAAGAGGGAGTTTGATTATTGTTTAAAGTTGGGGGAAAAGTTTGATTTTTAACGGAAAGTAGCCTAAGGTACATATGGTCCACTCATCTAGTAGAATATAAAGATGCAGAAAATTTTTCCTAAATCTAGTTGGAAGAAAGAAGAAAGATGACAGGAGTTGGTAATGATAAGTTTAGTGTTTCACATCAGATATAAGATAATTATAAGAGTTTACATTAATCTAATTCCTAGCTTAAACTATGTAAATGTAGATTCCTTATGGTTTAAAAAAGGCAGTCTGTGCATTAAGGTCCCCAAGTGTGGGATTCAGAAATGGTTGGATCTATTTATCAGTCTTACCTTGCATTTTTTCTACAAGAAACTGTCTTTGTCTCCACGATTAAACCCATTACCTCTACGATCACACTCTGTCAGCTTTTATTAGTGCCCTGATGCTCCCCCTTCTCGTTTAAATGTACACAAAATATCAGTGTGTCTTCTAACCCACTGTTGACATTTCTTGTGACAAGGTTTTAGAATCTTGTACTGTCTTAGAGTGTCCAAGTAGGCGAAGAGACGCATCATCAGCAACAACCCCATCAAGTTCAGAAGGTGCTGATCGTTCCTCAAGATCATTAGAAAGTCTCGATTGCTCTCTTGTATTAAAATGACACCATTGTTTCTCCTTTGCATGTACTATGGCAGGATACAACAACAGTCCTAGAATAATGACCGAGCCACTTACTATAAACGTCTTTAAAGAAGCCAGATACATGACGAAAAGAAGCAACAGAGAAGGCGGTAGGCAAAGCACTGTTGCTCCAACTGTTTGCAATGGGACCTTATAAGGTCTATGAAGATCTGGCTTCTTCATCCTCAATTTTATGAAGGCTGCAAACTCAAGAAGCATACCTACTGAATAGAGGAAGTTGAGAAATTCCAGGATTTCTTGAAAAGTCATCCATGACAGAAAGATACCCCTGTTGCAGAACATAAGATGCTGATAGTAGGTGTCCCATATTTTGATCTGCAAGATATGAAAAACAATAACTTGTCTTGGGATAACAGACTCAGAAAACCAGAAGGCTATATTGTAAATTTGTTTTTTCACTTTGGCAATATTCATGATACTTGAATACACAAACCTTACCTAAGAAGTCTCCATTTTTTTACTAACCAGATCAATACACCGGAATCTCCAAGGTACAATTCTGTCTCACAATAAATGTTAACGATATGGTCTCATCTACAACTCCTATGACTGGATTTTTCTTTTTTCAGTATACCTTCTGTCTCAATTTATATGGCACGGTTTGACTTGGCCCAACATTTAAAAAAGGAAGGTAGACTTTCAAAGTATTTGGTCTTGAGCAAACCTTGGACATTTGTGTGACTATAAACCATTTCACTAAAGGTAAAAGAAAATTTTTAAAATTAAGTTTCTTCTAATCATATATAAAGATGATGACTAAAAGGGAAAAGGTGTTGCGCAAATTCATACAAAGGGAGTACATTATTTGATGATTGTGATGTACCTCAATTAGCTTGTAATGTTCAAATGCTTGTTATTTAAGACACTAAAACCAACCTAAAGAATCAAGGGGAAATTGCTCAAACCTTGAAGAAAAAACAGAAGGAAGCATTCCCATTTCACTCATCCCAAGAAGTTGGAAAGCATCACTGCTCATTTCAGCTTCAAACAAGCCCATATTAGACATTGCAGCTGCAGCCTGGATCCACCATTTTAACCATACGCCGCCAATGAGCATTCCAGCTTCTGCAAAATAACCATCACTCCACTCACTAGGATTAGAATCTAAAGCTCCTGTTCCCGCAAGAAGTGGAATTATGTAGGACAAAACCACCAAAACTACAGCCCCGAGCAACGCCTTTGGAAATGTTTTACTAGGTTCTTCAACCTCTCCAGCTAGAGTACTGGCCTTATCCCAGTAATTCAGATTCCAAAACATGGTATTAAAGTATCCCCTCCATTTGACGTTGTTGAAATCCACAACGAACCACTTTCTTGGCCTGATCCGAGGAATGGAGAGAATTCCCATTACCAGAAAGGGGAAAAGGGAAAAACTCGCAAGCAAAACAGTTGAAAAAACAACAATATGCAGGCCTCTGTAATTCAAGTATGTCAAGGAGACTGTAATTCCTAAGAGGGCTGGAATTCTTGCAATCAAGTGATCGAAGACGGGCATCGAACGCTTCAAGTAATCGAGGAAGAGTACCGGGTAAAGAGCATTATCCATGACACCACTAAACCATTTCCAGAAGCCTTCTTGGAAACCCCAGAAAGGGCCAAAAGCAGATGATATCCAAATGACATAACCACCATTTTTAGGGAAACTAGTGGCTAATTCAGCAGTGATTAGAGCTTCAGGTATGCTCCATAATAAAGGGAAAATGAAGAAACCTAACAAGGATAACAAAGGGCCACCACCTGCTTTGACTGAATCTTCTACACCAAAAGGTCCGCCTGAAACTTGATAGAAAATCAGAGCAATAAGAGGCAATAAAGTTAGTTTTGGATTGACATCATTCACCATTCCCATAAACACAAGGTGGGGAGAGAGGTCACAAAGTCAAACCCACATTGCAAATCTGTAGATCCGTTTTATATTCCTTAAAACTATTCTTTCCTGAATTTTAAATATTGAAAACAGGGCACAGTCAAACTAAGTAACAATACGCGTTTTCTAGCCTTTTAAGACTTCTGTAATTATTTTAAACCAAAATTTCCTTCCTGACTTTTAACTTCTTTTTTTTTTAATATATATTTCCCCATACTTCCTTCAAACATTAATTGTAACTATAGAGAGTCAATCATCATGCATTTCATAAAAACTACACTATTGCATAAATTGGGCAACTAAAATTTTTTCAAATGCTTGTACAACTAATAACAACAGCTTCGATCTAAGATTTAGAATATTATAGTTCCAACTAGGGGGTGTCAAATGAGCGGATTAAACTGAAATTGAGGAGGTTGAAATGAGTTACATTAAATATTGGATTGGATCTTGACCCGCCCAAATATACTTTGGACTCAAATGGATTAAAATTCGGGTTGGATTATGACCCTCTAATTTAACCCCCTTAATTTAAAACTAGCATTAAATATACAAAATAAATGATATATTGGGCTGAAGTGAAAATCTTATTGGGCTCAACTCAGAATTATTATTGGGCATTTTACACAAATCTCATACTTTTGTGAGCTAATTCTAACTAGTACCAACTTTTTCCAAAATTATCAAAAATACCTTCTTTTTGATACAAAAAACGAAACTAGTGATACATGTCGAAAAAATAGGAGCATTAATGAACTTTAATTAGGAAGAAGGTATCAAGACCCCCTTGAACTTGAAGATTTTTATATCAAGACCCCCTTGAACTTGAAGATTTTTATTCAGTGAACACCTCAACTATCAGGCATTTTAAGTACCCCCTTGAACTCGTTTAAAAGTTGATCGCGATCCCCTTTATTATCCATTTGGCACGAAAGTGGAGTACAAACTCCGTGAGGGCGCGTGAAGGCATAAAAATATGCCAAATCAGACATTTCCAACAATAACTTTTACATTTTCCCTTATTTTTTTTATATAAATTGAGTATTTTCTCTCTCTTTCTCCACCATATTTATTTATCACCATTTTTCTTTACTTTTTTCTCCCTTTTCAAATTATAAATTTCAAACTTTAGAGATTTCTCTCCTTTCTTTGCTAAATTCATGAATTATAATATGTAATTTTTTAAACTTTTATTTCATGGAATTATAATATGTAAAATATCATACAAAATTTTGTTAGCATATTTTTAGAATAGTATTTGTATAATATGTAAAATATCATACCTCTTACTAACTATACCTCTAATTATTCTAAATAGTAAAAGATTGATCAAATAAACTATTTGAGTAACCTTTTAAATAGAAAAAATGTACTGCAGAGTAGTTATAAAAATTATTTTGCTGAAATTAATAATAATTTTCAAAGATTGATGAAATAAACTATTTGGGTAAAATTTTAAAAAGAAAAAAAAATGTACCTTAGAGTAGTTATAAAATTTTTTTATAAATTAAAAATAATTTTAAAAGATTGATCAAATAAATTATTACTAGTACAAAATCACGAGTTTAGTAATGAATGTATCTTTTCCAATTTCGAACTGCTTTAGTATTAAAAAATTTGTAACCTAATCTAATTTATTCGTTATACAAAAGATATCCTTTTAAGTAAGTAAATACAAAACTATAAAAAAATTTAAGATTAAAAAGGGAGAATAAACCACTTCATAATTAGTCTCACAAATCACAATTAAAATATTTTTAGAAGTCACACAAAAAGGGCCCCACCATGGGACCAGAAATGCACATTACCACCATAAAAAAATCCACGTCAGCAACGTTTTTGCTATGTCAGGCGCGTGTAGTACACCGTAGACACAAGTGGACATTAAAGGGGGCCACGATCAAGTTTTAAGAGAGTTCGGGAGGGGGAGGGGTACTTAAAACGCCTGATAGTTAAGGTGTTCACTGAATAAAACGTTTCAAGTTCAGGGGGGGGGGGAGTTCTGATAGTTTTTGGCTTTTAATTATGATACATGGAGAAGTAGAGATTATAATTTTTATCAATAAATGATGCAATTTTGTATCATTTAAGGGATTTTTGTAATTTCTTAAAAGAGTAGGAATAATATGAAATTATGTAAATATAATTTGTGTATTTCTGTAATTTTTGCATTATTGTGTAATGGGTTAAATTGTATTAGGCTGAAAAATTAGCCAAATTCTAAAGGGTGATTTACATATATAATATATTATTTTACCAATATTATGAGATTTGACACAACTATACCTCTTACCAAATATAATAATATTTTTCATAGCAAAAACAACAACTTATTAATAATATAGAGTTCTTTTTACGCTTTCTTCTTTTTTGCTATTTCTCTTCTTTCGCTACTTCTCCATTCTCTCTTCTGAAGATCGACAATACAAACTACAACTCTTTCTCTCTCTTTCACTACAATGGAGCAATGATTTTCACAAATTCTCAATTCAAATTCATAATAATCAGGTTACGATTCCCATTGTTTTATTTTATTCAAAATTCAACTTGAACTGCCCTGCTTATGCCATTTCAAATTAATTTCATTCGATTTTATTTACTCAATTTTTATAAATTAATTTGTGTAATTCAGCTTGACTTCATTCATGCATTCCTCTGTATAAAATCAGCTTAATTTCGTTCATCCATTCATCTGTATAATTTACAATTTTATTTTGATTAGTTAATAGTTCATGCATCCCCTTCTCTCTTGTTGAATTTACATCTGGATTCAGTTTTGCTATTTATAATTTACATCTAGATTCAAAAAATAATAATACTATGATTTTCAGAAATCAATTTTATTATTGTGTAAGTCTGTAAAATTTCAGTCGATTTCGTTTACTTGATTTTTACAAATTGATTTGACATTGTGTATTTATCTGTTTCCTTAATACATTGTGTATTATAGTAGTTGATGGAAGTTTCCTTAAAGCAACATACAAAGGAACAATGCTAACAGCTAGCACTTTAGATACAATAGATTAGTATTTTTTTCACTTTTAGTTGATATTAAAATTGTTGGTATTAAAATTGTATTATAACAGTGATTCCCTAAAAACAATATAGGAAATATACTTCCCCTTGCTTATGCAATTGTGAATTTAGAGAACGATGCATCATGACAATGATTTTTTGAACAGTTCAAAGAGGCATATGGTCAAAGGCCAATGATGAGTATAGTATCAGATAGACATGATAACATCATCAAAGCTAATTCAACTGTTCATAATGGGCTCCCTCACTTTGCTTGCAATCGACACTTGTGGAAAAATGTGATGAAAAACTTTAAAAGAAGTCAGTACAAGATAAGTGAACTGTTCTACACTATGGTAAGGGCATACATGCAATCAGAATTCAATAAAAGTATGGAAATGCTTGGAAAGATAGATAGGAGAGTTAAAGACTATCTTTTTGATATTAGGTACAGTAAGCAGGCATGTATGCATGCCCAGGTGAACAGAACATGGACAATGACTTCCAATATTGTAGAGTCATTAAATGCAGTCAATAAGGAAGCTAGGGAACTGCCGATTTTACCACTGCTAGATTTCATGTGAATGCTATTTCAGAAATGAAACAACAACAATAGATCAAAGGCTACATTTTCAGCATTCTACCTTGATAAAAAAATATCATGAAATTTTGAAATGTAACAAAGAGGAAGCAGATAAAATGAGGGTATGTATCATCTTCACATATTGATAACCTGTTAAATATTTCTAACTGTTGATTTTCTTACTAACTATAGATACAAGAAACAACTGAATACTTGCATACAATCATTGATGATATTACAAGCTTCAAAGTTAACCTTCAGGATAAGAAATGCAATTGTGAAAGGTTCCAATTGGTCAAACTACCATGCCCACATGCTTTAGCAGTTATACACAAAAGGCATCTTGCCTATGAAAACTGCTGCTCCCCATATTACATAAAAGTAAACTTGCTGCAAACATACCAGCTTCAAGTTAAAAACCTTCTTGATTCAAGCACCTGAAATGTGTCATTGCATGTATCTAGTGAGATAGTGCTACCTCCAATTGGAAAAAGGGCAGCTGAAAAATCAAGAAAGACAAGAATTAAAATCGATGAGCGCAGAAAATGCAAAAGATCAAAAAATTCATGCAGTAATTGTGGACAGGTGTTAGAACCCGTAAGTTAGAACCTGTAAGTCCTTAATTGGTTCAATTTGATAAAGTTCGGGACCAAATGTAAATTTTATTCTAAGTTTAGTCCTTAAGATTTAAGTTATTAGTGGGGTCATGTGTGTGGCTTATTTTGATTGGTTCAAGTGTTGAGTGGTTGCCTATATATATGTATGCATATCTTGTACAAGGACAAGAGTTCAACACTTAGAAAAATAAAGAGAGAGAGGGCCAAGAACTTAGCATCTCTCGGCTGCTACAGTGAGGAAGAAAAAATTACTTTTTTTTCAATTTTTGATTATTTGACGCTTCAAGCTCGGTATATTGGGTCCCCTAAGTGACGTGGAGGCGTTAGTCGGTCAAGGAAACACTTGGTTTGGCGGCTAGGAAGATTTGGGTCTAGTAAGAAGCTTATAAGGTATGTTACTTTTTAGCTTTATTTATGTAAATTAAAGATTGTGGCGGTGTTAGGGATGTGTTAAATTGAAGGTAAAACATGAAAAGAGAGTTGGTTGTTAGTTGAATTGTGAATTTCGAATTTGGGGTTTGAATTGAGGACAAGTTTGCATATGTCGATATATTATTTTATAGTCATGTGTTTATGTTTATTTGTCATGAAAATAGTCCTTGTAGGGTGAA
>JAABOM020000002.1:13700499-13716548 GCA_011800125.2 Solanum clarkiae
GCGTAGAGAATAGTATAGAGCAGATCAAATTGAATTGTATCTTGATTCTTTGTTTTTGGTGTAATCAGATTTGGTCTTATGATCCTGTATCTATTATTGATGTGCTAGATTCATTGTGGACATAGGATCATAAGATCTGATTTACTTGTAAATATGACCTTAGTACAGCCCATGTACTGATCTATTCCTATTGATATATACAAAGTTACCAGTTTCAAAAAGGTACAACTCCATAGATGCATTGGAAGTAGGAGGACAGTCCACTGAAATGCCTGCAATTCAAAATCCTATACAAGGAAACAGAAGGATAGAGACATGATTTCAATTTTCATTGAATAAGAGTGACCTCTACTGAAGAGCAGGAGTGGTTACGGAGGAGCTTTGAGGAGGACGAAATGTCGGAGAGCATCAAGTCTTGTGCAATTGACGAGGTTCCATGCCCAGATGGCTTCACAATGAACTTTTAATCATTCTGGAATCTGGTCATGGAGGACATCATGGGAACATTGCAATATTTTCATGAACACCATACGTTCGAAAGGAGTCTCAATGCCACCTTGGTGGCCCTTATTCCAAAGAAGGCAGGAGCAGTAGAGTTAAGAGAATTTAGGCCTATTAGCCTGATCCCTGGGGTGTATAAGATAATTGCCAAAGTTCTAACAAAAAGAATGAAGAGTAATGGACAGCCTGGTAAATAAACACCAAATGGCTTTTATAAAAGGGAGACAAATTATGGATGTAGCTTTAATTGCAAATGAATGCATGGATTCAAGATCTAGAGGGGAAGTGGCCGGCCTGATGTGCAAATTGGAAAAGAAGGCAGGAGCAGTAGAGTTAAGAGACTTTAGGCCTATTAGCCTGATCTCTGGGGTGTATAAGATAATTGCCAAAGTTCTAACAGAAAGAATGAAGAGAGTAATGGTCAGCCTGGTAAACGAACACCAAATGGCTTTTATAAAAGGGAGACAAATTATGGATGTAGCTTTAATTGCAAATGAATGTATGGACTCAAGATCTAGAGGGGAAGTGGCTGGCCTGATGTGCCAATTGGACATTGAGAAGGCGTATCATCATGTTAATTGGGGCTATCTTCTAAACACTCTCAAACAAATGAGTTTTGGGGACAAATGGTTGAAATGGATGGACTCTTTTATCAAAACAGTTAGGTTTTCCATTTTGGTATATGGAGAGCCTACTGATTTTTCACTCTAAAAAGGGACTCAGACAAGGGGACCCTCTATCCCCTTTCATGTTCAGGTCTTAGTAGTACGATAAGGATAGGCCTACAGAAAAACTGGCTGAGCGTTTTCTACATAGGAGGAGGTGGGAGGGGGGATCTGGAGATTTGCCATTTTCTATGTGCAGATGAAACTATTTTATTTTATGAACCTAAAGTAGGACATATCTGCCACATTCGAGTATTGATGGTAGTGTTTGAAGTTGTATCTGGTTTAAGAGTGAATTGGAGGAAGAACAATATTTATCCTGTGAAAGAAATGCCTAACATTCAGATCTTTGCGAACATTCTTGGGGTGTGGTGGGCTCTATGCCAACAGTGTACCTATGGATGCCTTTAGGCATGAAACACAAGGATGTGGAAATTTTGGACAACATTCCGGAGAAAGCGGAGAAGAGATTGACTCTATGGAAAGCACATTATCTTTCACTAGGAGGGAGGGTCACACTAATCAATTCAGTGTTGGACTCTCTCCCTACCTATGTGATGTCCCTATTTCCTATACCTGCCTGTGTAATCAAGAGACTAAACAAACTGAGGAGAGACTTCCTATGGAAAGGCAACAAGGAAGAGGGGGCTACAATCTGGTCAAATGGGAGGTGGTGTAGCACAGATCAAGGAGGTCTTGGTATCAGAAATTTGAGAACCCAGAATAACAGTCTACTGATGAAATGGCTATGTAGATCTAGTGCAGAAGAATCGACTTTATGGAAGGAAGGCATATCCAACAAGTTTGGTCAATCTAGTCCATGGTGCTCTAATGAGGTGAACTCCACTTATAGGATGGTGGTCCGGAGGGCAATCAGATCACTATGGCCAAAACTTCAGTGCAATTTCCGTATTAGGATTGGGAATGGTTCCAAGACCCTTTTCTGGAAGGATATTTGGATTGGGTGAGCCTCTTTGCGGGGAGCTTTCCTTGATCTTATGATGCTTAGTAGTAATCCTGAAGCAACCATCTTTGAGAGATGGTCAAACAAAGGTTGGAATCTAAAATTTTAGAAGACATATACATGACTGGGAGATAGGGTGTCAACTCTTCTACGGGAAGTGGAGAATTTTCCTAGCATTACTATTCAATCTGATACATTGAGATGGAGACATTCAGGAGATGGCATTTTCTTTGTGAATGAAATGTACAAGAAAGATAATGGTGTGATCTAAGGAGAATCCTCAAACTTCTGGAAGAACATTGAGAAAAACATGGCTCCCACCAAGATGAAATGTTTCACCTGGTTAGTGGTGAAGAGAGCATGTCTTACTCGTGAGGTTCTACAAAAGAAGGGGAGAGTAGTAGTGACGAGGTGTTTCTTGTGCAATGAAACTGTGGAGACTAACAATCATCATTTTTTGCATTGCAAGTTCACTACACAACTGTGGAATCTATTCCTCAGTCTTACAAAGATTGAATGGACAATGCTTGAATATACTGCAGACTTGATGAGCCGCTGAATGAGAAGAGAGGGTAGGAAGAGTCAGAAAAAATGGTGGAGGATAATTCTCTCATACATATGGTGGACAATATGGAAGGAAAGGAATGAAAGTTGCTTTGAGGACAAGATCAAGTCCATTCATGATTTGAAATGGAATTGTTTAATATCTTTTTTCTTTTGGTGTAAAGGAAACTATATAGAGGAAGTAGATGAGTTGATAGGTTTCTTAGGTGCTCTGTAAAGCTTGAAATTAACCTACTACCTTGGCCAGCATTCCTTAATGCTGAAGAATATGGCAGTACTAGTTCTCAACAAAAAAATAATAATTAGATCTTAATAATTAAGATTAAGATCTTCCTTGAGTGCAGACAAATGAGGCTGCAATGTTCTTATCATTGAAATCATTTGTAGTTTTAAACATTATTAAGAATTCTCTTGAGATAAGGTTCCAAATTTCTCTAGTTATATATATATAATTCTCTTGATTAAAAAAATGAAGAATTAGCTTGAAACTTTGCTTGCTTTCTTTGTGTATTTGTTTCGTTGTTTGTAAAATCTAAATAAACAAAAAGAGAAAGGGTAGGCGAGAAAGTTGAAAATCATGATTTGATCAATGGAAATTGAATAAAAAAGTTGAAAATAACTTACCCAATTGTTCCCCTCAAAAATCCCTTTGTAAGATTTCTTAAAACCGAGCTTGAAAAGTTGAAAATGGAGAAAAATGATAAAATCCATCACTTTAAAAATTAGTCACTGTTCAAGGGCATTTTGTTCATCGCGAACACAGGCATCACCTTCGCGAATGCGGAGGTCAGCTTGACCGAACACTTTGCGAACACGAGGACTCTCCCACGGACGTGGAGGCCAGTATAGCCAACACTCCCCCAACATGGAGGTCAATAGACTTGTACTCTGCGAACGCAGGTGAAGGACTGCAAACGCGAAGTGTTAGGCCTCAGACACCAGATATCAGCAAACACATAGCACAAAATTCACAGATTAGACCCTTGGAATTCATTTGGAACCTGATACACACAAACCATATATGCAGACTCAATGGAATCGTCGGAACTCGAATCTGAGGTCTCCTTTGACTCAGAATTCGATACGTCGCGACTAAACTAGTTTATGCCACTCGAAATACTAAAATGCTACCGGAACACCTATAAATCAAGACGAAAATCATTCTAGCCCTAAAATCAAAACCCCCCTCCCCTCCCAAAAAAAAAAAAAAACTAATGGAACCATCAAAAATCCAATCCAAGCACCGAAACTCAAAATGTTGATCATAGTTAAACTTAAGTCAAACTTTCACCCAATTTCCAATTTCGACCTAAAATTCGTATAACAACTTCATAACTGATTCCGACAACTGTCATAGACCACTTTTCACATTTCGAAAATGATGGAATCGACGGAATTTTGTTCTAACACTCGGTTCTACAGGTGATTCAAAATTTGGCAACTAAGCCACCAAAACTCATTTCTTTAGCAACAACACGGCTTTTGACAAGATTTTCAAAAATCAGCTTTCAAAACCTTTCAAACATGACTCGGGGAAGCTGATGGGAGGGGTAAAATGGTAATTTTATTAGAAATGACAAAAATGATCTTCAGGGGCATTACACATACCTTCATAGGGTGGCTTAGCAATTTGATACCCTGTAATTGTCAGAATTTTGGATATCATTCTTGGTTGTTGTACAGTGGAACCATTGAATTCCATCTCCATTTGTCGAGCATCTTAGTTGTCTTCAAAATTACATTGAACAACCTAGTCAGTCACTTCAAACCTGCCTTGTCAGTGTTCTTCCAAAATTCCATCGGAATCACATCGGCTTCGGTCTCTCTCCCTTTACACATCCTATTAATTGCACGTCTAACCTCAACTCTAAAACGCCTGTAGTACCCAAAATCTCGATGACCATCAGAGTTACCCAAATCATAATGATTTACTTTATAGTGCAGTTATTCATAAATTTCAACAGTTTAGTCAATGCAATAATTGTCTCTCTTTTTATGTTTCACCATCAAGTTTTATCAATGAAAATGTTTGAAGCTTCACTAGATTCCCTCAAGTAAGTGGTCTTTTGGTTGTGAATTATGCACCATCATAAGTAGTTCGTATGAAAAATGAACTCGAAATACAAATAAGCATCTTGCTAGGTTCACTAAAGCTCTTTCTAGGAATTTTGGAGAACTAAGAGTCCTGTAGAGGAAAAATATTAAAAAAGGGGAAAGGAACCCACTTATTAAGCAAATGGGGGAGGAGAAAGGGGCTTGTAACTCAATTAGGAGTTAGCACACAATTATAATTGGGTGCCCCTATATACTTATCAAAAGTGGAAAAAAAAAAGTCCACATTGATGTTATAGAAAAAGTTATTAATTCATCATTAATGACATGTATATGAGTATATATATTCTACAAGAAATGCACCTATACAAGCTAACCCATGGGCCATGAGACATCGCATGGGTTATTACTTGAAGTATATCTCAAGTTTTTCTATACATCTCTTTGTGGATGTGGGTTGCTACTTGTAATATATCTTAGTTTTCCCCTTAGGTACTTTACGAATATATGTAGCTGGTTATCTTGCTTATGATTTATATTCTCACAAATGTTACATTGTTTGGTTTCTCCAAAATTGTGGAATGAAACCTGAGTGAGGGTGTTGGTGCTTCTATATAGCCTGAATAAATTCAAGCACATATTTGTTTGATGTAAAACTATGTTGCTTGAGCTTTTCAAAAATATTTGTGGGTTCATGTCAGATACTCCAAAAGTAGTGGACTTCTTGAGGATTTGACCACGGTGCCCTTATCTTGCATGCTAAAGCAAAGTGGAGGAAAGATAAAGACTAGTGTTTAGAATAGAAATATAAACAAAAATAATATCTATAATCCTACTTAGAATAGGAATAGGAATTGCAATAGTATATAGAATCCTACTTAAGGATTCTATTATAGTATCCTAGTTGGAAAAGCAAGAATAATATCTATAATCCTACTTAGAATAGGAATAGGAATTACAATAGTATAAGTATCCTAGTTGGAAAAGGAATCTAATTTATTATCTATAAATAAGGTCTCAATGTAATAATGTAGAGACAACAATTCAATAATATTCTTTTCCAATATTTCCCACTTGGTATTAGAGCTTCTATGGTCCTGATAGAAAATCAAAGAGCTTTCGCTGCTGGCTGGCGGCTATGACCTATATATGCCACCCGTCAAGCCAATGATTATGTTAGCAAATAAAGATTAGGTCACCGTGTATCTTTTTGGTGACTATTTTCTCATACCTAATTTGCATAGCATCGTCCATCTTTTCATTGAGTACTTTCTCATATTCAATTTTATGTAGCATCGTGTCATCCTTCTGGTGACTACTTTTTCATATTTAATTTATGTATCACCGTGCTATCTTTCCGGTGACTATTTTCTCAAATCTGATTTGCGTAGGGCCATGCAATCATTCCGACATTACTCATATAATTCTTTCTTTGTAGGGTCGTGCCATCATTTCAACCCTATCCATATAATTCTTTCTTTGTAGGGTCGTGGAATAATTCTGGACCTACCCATATAATTCTATTTCCCTGATTGTGACCATTTCCAACCATCAAATCTAATAATTCGGTTGATGTGCAAGTTTCAATCAGGTTTTAAGTAACTTGGAGCAATTTTGAGATGATCCATGTTGTCATTCTTCATTGGCCTTTTAATCAGTTGAATATTAAAAATGCTTTTCTCCGTGATGATCTCGAGGAAGAAATCTATATGGAGCAACCACCTGATTTTATTCCTCGGGGGAGTCCATTAACCTTGTATATCAATTGTGTAAGTTACTCTATGGTATGAAATAGTTTCCTGAACTTAGTTTTGGAAGTTCAACACTGTAATTTAGGAATTTATTACTCTATGTTTTATCGACATTATGCATCAAATTCAGTATTTCATGAGACGACCAAGCACATTGAAATTGACTGATATTATGCATCAAATTCAGTATTTCATGAGATGACTAAACACATTGAGATTGATTGTCAATTTTGTGAAGTCGAGTGATCAACTTGCAGATATCTTACTAAGATTTTCATTGGTTATCGTATTGATTACATTTGTGACAAGCTAGGTATATATGACTTGTATGCACCAGCTTAAGGGGAGTGTTCGAATAAACATAGAAACAAGAATAATATCTACAATCCTATTTAGAATAGGAATATTTTATGAATAATAATAATATATAGAATCCTACTTGGAGAATGATTATATTATAGTATCCTAGTTGAAAAAGGAATCTAATATAGTATCTATAAATAGGGTCTCAATGTAATAATGTAGAGACATCAATTCAATAATATTCTTTTCTAATATTTCCCACTACTAGAAAGACAACATTTTTGAAAAATAAACACACAGAAGGAAGAGAAAAAGAGGGAATCACTTCCAGGTGTATTTGGTAGGATGGAAAATGTTTTCTTAAAAAACAAGTGATTTCTTATTTTCTGGTGTTTAGTTAGTAAGAAGAAACTATTGCTCCAAGAGCATTTGAATATAATCCGAGTAGATACTATGACACTGACATGGACCCACTCTTTAACACAGACTTGGATCCTGACCCAAATTGAGTCCACCACCAATCAGCGACCAGACCCAACTTGGTACCCGGCCCTAACATCGACCCCAACTCAAAACTTGATGTTCAATCCCACCTTGGCCTAACCTTAGCTGTCAACTGACCCCAGCTACGACCTTGACCATGAACCTAGATCTGAGACTCGACCCCAAGCCAGACCCAACCTTTACCCTGAGTTAGGGTTGGGCAAGTCCTAGGTCAAGGTCGGGAGTCAGGTTGGGAGTTGAAAGTTGAGTCCATGGACAGGGGTTGAGAGTCAGGTGGTGAGGTTGAAACAGGGTTTCGGAAAATGTTTTCCTTTATGTAAGGGAGTCATTTTTCTTAAATTGGAGGAAAATAAATCCATTTGGAAAACACTTTCTAAAACATTTTAGCGAACCAAGCATATCTGTAAAATTTTTACGTTTGTACCAAACACACCCTACGTGTTTTCAAGTGGGTAAAGACTGAATGTTTCAGAAATCTATGGTCATCATTCAAGTGAATCTGGTGGTTGTAAAACGGTCCTTTGCATTCTCACTGCCGTTTCCTTGTTCTTCCCAACTCTAATTTTTCAATTTACTGTGTTCGTTATGTTTTTATCTTCTTTTTTACTAGTATTTGTGAAGATTTTGCTGGATTTTTTGTTCTGCTGCTTCTGCTCTCAATGATGTATCCCGTCTTTTTGTAGTACTGAACAACTATAAGAATGCCCCTCAGTATCTTTACGGCCTCACTCCGTCACAGATGGATATGTTCCTGACAGAAGATAACCCAGCCCGGCGACTATCAGAAAGTGTTACTGAAGTAAGTTCTTTCTTATACTCATCTCTTGATTGGTTTCCTCGCATTTTAATGGATTTATAATGTTAGGTGCGTTGAATTTGTTTTAAATATCCCATTGCCAAGTCTGCCTTTTAACAAAAAAGACATTTAATATATTTTGATTACAGGAGAGCATATCTTCATGCTATAACTATCTGAACAATGGTGGAGTGTGGAGTATGTCAGGCATGAATAAACCGGCCCCTCCAACAGCCAACATGAGCGTCAGCATGTACGGAGGAGGAAGCGAAGCTGAAATCGATATTGAGCCTCCTGATTTGCCATCTTTGCTTTTAGATGCTAGAATTGTCTATCTGGGCATGCCTGTACTAACCTTTTCCTAGATCTTGTCTCCCTTTAACTGGTTGCACGCATTTTATATTTGCACCATTTGTTATCCTGATTCTTGTATTGATTTAGCGTTTGATTATCACAGATTGTGGAATCTGTTACAGAGCTTATTGTTGCACAGTTTTTGTGGTTGGATTACGATGATCCATCAAAGCCTATACACCTATATATAAACTCACCTGGTACCCAGGTAAGTCGGTTTGTCTCCAATTTAATTTCTCCGAATAAATTTAGTTTCTGGAACGAGGTAAGATGAGGACTGTGGAATGATTCATCAAGCTGATTTTTCATTTTTATTGGAGGATAATGAGCTATCAAAGACGCACTCATATGGAGGGTTGGATGATTGATCTTAGGATGACACATGGTGGCGATTGGACATAGAGATCTGGCAGTCTTATTTGTCTACCAAATGACAAAAACTCTCACATGCAAATGAATTATGAATAATAACCTTGAAAATGTTTGTATCCATCTGCATTCTTGCGTACATTTATGAATACTCAAAGATGTCCATGCATCATAATAGTTAATCTTAAAGGTAGCTATATGTTGTATGAGTCGTATCGTTAAAAACTTGCGATATTGATACCATGCATATGTATATGCATTAATACAGTATGCATATACACAGTTAATTTATACTATGTATAAATATTATATATGCATCTACACATTTTTGAGATGTGGACTACTTGCAATACATGATTTTTTGTCTTTCGCAAAAAGTTATGTATTGCATAGTCCACATTTCAAAAAATGTTACCACAAATGGTCTGTGGAAGAGCTTCGAATAATTATATACTAGTAATCTAGTACTAGGTATGTACTTGCTGCTTCGTATGTCTGCACAAGACAGTACTTTCTTCCTGAAAGTAAGGATAAATTATTGGGTTTTGCTCATTATAATTCATCCATCTTTCAAGTTCCAGCATACAATGGGATCATTGATTTGCTAATCCAGAGAATTTTCTCACTAGCCGAATGCAATAGAGGATGGGTTCCTGGGCCGAAGTCATCCATGAATCATGATACAGGGATGCGAAAATCCATGTCATCCCATTTGTTGACCAAAAGTTCACTTTACACTTTGTTAATATTTTGCTGCTGCTGATGTACTCTTGCTTTTCCCAGAATGAGGAGATGGAGACGGTAGGTTCTGAAACCGAGGCATATGCCATTGCCGATATGATGGAAGTAAGTATCTCCAGACTTTTATGCTTGCTTACGTTTTCGTGATATTGAGTTTAGTGTTTGGGCTACCACTGCGTGACTCTTTTTGAGTTTTCGGACAAACAATGAGGAATTGAACAAAGCCACCTTTAGTCTCCATAACAGCGAAACACCTATGGATGGAGGGAATGGGTGAACAATTTTGATGCATCTTATTTATCTGTATGTTTCCCAAGACTGAGATCTTCATTCATCTGATTTATTACTTGTGTGTTTTGAATCATCACTAGTACTGTGAATCAGATGTCTATACAATCAACTGTGGCATGGCTTTTGGTCAAGCAGCAATGCTTTTGTCACTTGGAAAGAAAGGGTTCCGTGCTATGCAGCCCCATTCATCTAGTAAGGCTCAACTTTTTCACATTCAATATCTTGATTCTTCAACACTGGCATCTGTATAATCACATGATCTCCTCTCCCCTCTCTCTCTCTCTCTCTCTCTCTCTCTCTCTCTCTATCTCTCTCTCTCTCTCTCTCTCTCTAAATAAATCATATGATCTCCTCTCTTTCTAATTCTTATTTGGTACTAACAATAGACGGGAACGCACAGATATTTGCTTACGGGTGTCTATCTAGAATAGCATGAAGAATTGAATCACTATTTAATTTGACACATAAAAATGCTTCTCAACTGTACTATCACACTAGTGCGCTGTTTATCAAGGGTTTGAGTGTAGACAGAAGTTGCTATACTTTCATTCATAAATAACTCTCTGTATTCATCAATCCTCTATGCTGCTACTTCATTTCCTCCATCATCCCTATATTTGCTTTCCTTTTTATATTTTTGGCTGGAGGGAGGGTTTAAGGTTAGAAGCAGAACAACTTTTTGTGACTCATTATAACTATCTTCTATGTACATCATTCAAAGTCCTCCAAACTCATGCCTGCCAACTTTATTGTAGTTTTCAGTTTTTACTGCTTTCGGTATTCACACGATTGATGATTGCAGCCAAATTGTATTTACCTAAGGTCAGCAAATCCACTGGAGCAGCAGTTGATATGTGGATAAAGGTTGGTCTTTCTCTCTAGCTCTGTCCATCTATATATGTGCATCACAAACACTCATGAATTTATATTTAGCACACATGGGTCACACAAGGTTTGCAGCGTGTATGGTCACACCTGCTTATCCAGGTCTGTCATTTGTGTCACTCTATTCTGCTACTTTGCCTCCACAGGCCAAAGAACTAGAATCGAACTCAGAGTATTATCTTGAGCTATTAGAAAAAGGAACTGGAAAGCCGAAGGAAGAAATTGAGAAAGATATCCTACGTCCTAAATATTTCCGCGCACTAGAGGCGATTGACTATGGCCTTGCAGATAAGATTCTTGATTCAAAAGACGATGCATTTGAAAAACCGGTAATTTACTTTGTGATATTTTCCAATTACCATGCCACGTTTCTTGTTTCATGTTCACCATGATTTTTGTAATCAGAACTATGATGAGATGCTCAGAGCTATGTCCGGACCAAGTGGACCAGGTGCTCCATCTGGGTTCATGTGACTGAAAGAGTGATGATGGTCCCAAACATTCAGGAACAACTGATGGTCCCATCTAGTTTTGAGGAAAAAAGTGTCTGGTTACTTTGTCTGTACAATGGGAGAAAGCACGTCTCTGATCTGATATCAGTTGTCTCTACCAGTATAGAATCAGAGAGCGATGGTACATGGTATAAATGAATATAAAGCTCTCATGTCATTTTTCTTCATCTTATATCGGATCATTTGTCAGTTCACATTTTCAGATGTATGATTGATTGTCTTGCTGCCAAATGGTAATGGTATCTAGTAAGTTTTACCACTATTGAATTTGAACCAATGAGTCGTATGTAACTTACAAGCTTACATATCGAAGCCCACCCATTTCTGGTCTATGCACGACCATACTTCTGAGTTTTTTTAAGGATGTGCAGTGTATCCTTCTTTAATTTAAAAAAAGAAAAAGGAAAAGAGGTTCTGAGAAAAGAATGATGGTAAAAAATTGATTTCCCTGTTGATGCAGTCCTATAGTGCTGCTTCCATTTGGGCGTGGGATTGAAATTCTTATTATCGCGATTTTGATATTATCCTATAGTAATTAGAATGTATTTTAATTTATTTTGGTATTTTACAAATACATCGAATATGGTATTGAAAAAAGGACATTAACCATCATATCTTTCATTATACTTCTGTTTATATCCTTGCCATTGGTCTTTTGGTTTGCGTACCCAATAAGAAGATCTAAACTCAAGTAGAGAATAAAGATACCAATATAGAAATATTTAGGATATTCAACAGGTCATTCCCAACAATTATAAGTACTGAATTAAGCATCAAATCATACTTCATACAAGTATCCACTTTAATACAATGAAATGAGATCGGATGGAATGAAGTACAATAGAATGTAATGTCAAGTAATCATGATGCGTGTTTGTCCTACAATATACTTTCGTTGATTTAAACATACTGAAACTCATGGGGACGACACATGGACCATGTATTTTCCAAAACTATTTCCCTTCGCATATTTTATCTCTAGCTGGAACTCTTTTTTTGGCTTTTTATTACACTTTGTGGGAACAATTTCGTTTCGACACTTTTCATCTCTAGACGAAATCACTTTTCTTCGGCTTTTTATCAATATTGGGACTCTATCAATATATTATTTCAACACAGTAATCACATTTCAAATAAGTATGAGAGTATGTAAAGAATCCAGATAATTCAAATAGCCAATAATCACATCAATCAATCTCATCATTCTTTCAATAATAAGGTTATCATCAAGTGAGTTATTCAATAGTAATATCACATCGTTTTCTCAAATTCTCAAGAACCAGTTTCCATCATCAATCAAGAATACTCATCAAAAGATTGAACATTTTTCACTAATATTCTTCGACGATTTTACCACAGTATCAAAATTATACCAGACTTGGTCAATATCACATTTATTATGCCAATGATGTATCTAGGATTTCAACTCAGGGGGTTCTAAATATAAAAGTATAAATGTGCGAATAAACCAACCAAATGCAATTTCCAAAGAAAATAGTAATACATAGTCTAATATTATTTTATTACTTTTTAGAAAAAAATAAAGTGAAATATTGGGTTGCGTTCCCCAAAGTCGGAATTAATTGAAAAGGAATATTTAAGAAAAGCTAAAAAATAATACTTTAAATGAGATTTGAACCCTGAGCATGATAGTTTATTTAAAAGGAGATCTACCACTATGCTAGATTTTGCTTATTATTTAGGAGGTTCAAGTTTAATATATATAAGAATATAGAAAATTTACCTTATATGTACAGTGTAATTTTTTGCCAAGGGGGTTCGGATGAATCCCCTTCACCCACCCTAGATCCGCCCATGATAATGCCTCAATAGTTGTTTCCATAATAGCATGAGTCAACACTACTTGAGTCAACATAAGCAATTCACAATTTTTAACAACGGGGAGGACATAAGCCATTAGTATTCTCGACATAAGGATTAAAATCACCAACAAGTATATACTAAAATATAAATCAAGTTTCACATATTATCTCATAGTCTTTATTATCCCGCTACTTTTATCAAGTCATTTCACGAATAATTCACCAATTTTGAAATCCTCATGACTCCCTAAATACACAAAGGAGGAAGATACAAGGTTCAAGTAAACTCAACAAGATTTAGGAATTCACTTGCCTCGATAAATTCATGAAATCACCCAACAATGGAGCCTTAATTTTCCAATTTGTATCCGAAATACCACAATCTATTCAAATAATATTCACAATAAAATTCAAGCTTAATACTTCCAAAATCATGAAATTTGGGAAAAAATGCAAAATGGGTCCAAAAATTCCTCCGAAAAATGGGATTTAAATCTAAAAATCAATACTTGAAAACGTTCTTCTAAGTATAGGAATCCAATAGTGAAATCATTCCAAACATGGAGTTAAAACAAGCTCACAATTATCATATTTGTCAAAAATTCGAGTTCATGTAAAAACTTCAAATTCCCTAATTGAAAACACTAATTTTAATGTTAAAATCAGTGAATAATGAAGATATAAGTTAAAAATAGCTTACCCAATAAATTTTCTATGAAAAATCATTTGAAAATCATCAAAACCCATCTTCCAAAATTCAAAAATGAAGAAAATTGCCAAAACTCCTAACTTTAAGAAGGTCACTGTTCAGGTAGTAGGTGTTCATCGTGATCGCAACAACTTACTTTTGCGATCGTGAAGCACAACATGAACTACTCATCGCGATCGTGGGCTAAGATTTATAATCGCGAAGAGCAAATTAAGTACACTCCATGAATCTGAGCTCCAAGTTGCAAATGCGAAGAAGAACAATGGCACCAGATATAAGCAAATTTCAAAAAAGCACAAAATTACAAAATAAACCCTCAGGATTCATTCAGAAGCCTGTAAACACAAACCATATATGCATACCTACTAAAATCAATGTTTTGGACTTAGTGAAATCGTCGGAAATCGAATTTGAGGTCTTCTTGACCCAAAATTCAATTAGTCTTAATTAGAATGACTTAGATACTACAAATACAGAAACGCAATCGGAATATCAAAAAATTATACCAAAGCTCATTCTAGAGATAAAATCATCTTCTGGAATCAGTGGGACCATTTGAAATCCAATCCGAGCACCCGAACTCAAAATGTTGACCCAAGTCAAATCTTTGTCAAATTTCAACTCAATTTTTAATTTCGACCTCAAATCCACATACCAACTCAAAATCTGATTCCACAACTCTCCCAGACCAACTTTCACATTCAGAAACTAATGGAATCGATGAAATTTCATTTTGAGACTCGAATCTCCAAATAACTCCAAAATTCATAATTGAGAAACTTAAACTATTAAAACTTATCTCTTTAGCAAAAACTCAACTTTTCACAAAATTTTTAAAAACCAACTTTTATAACCAATCAAGTATGACTTATGGTAACTATCAAAAGGGTAAAACGATAATTTTTTAAAAATACCAAAAATGAACTTCATGATCATTACATGGAACCATCAAAACACCGATTTGAGGTCTTCTTGATCAAATATTGAGCTGAGTTTAATTCTTAAGTTAGAAATTTCCAAACTTCCATATAATGACTCAAAACTCATTTGAATCCATTTGGACCCAAACCAATAGTCCAATTAGCTCAAAAATCACCTTTTAGAGCTAAGGAAACTGTCATAATTTTAATCTGAGCTCATCTTCCATAAATTTTGACTTTGGTAATTATTCTAACTTCCCAATATTCCAAAATGAAAACTCATCCAAATTCCCTCCACCACCAAGAAATTGTGCGACCCACTCTTACATAACAAAAATGTCATAATGAAGTTATCAAAAAGAGTAGCACAGTAAAAATATACAAAAATTAGAAAGTTACTACGACGGTAGCTATAGAATGGGTCTTGGCCAGGGGAGAATTTGTATAGAAATTTTGGGTCAAGGGAACCCGAGTCATCCGATTAAATTCAGTAAATTATTTGTATAATTCTTAAGGAATATATTAAATATTAGCTAAAGAAATTCATTCTCAAAATGTCAAGTTGGTTCACTAGTCCAAGCGCTCTTTCTTAGCATGAAGATTGGGCGTTCTATCCCAACCAATAACACTATTTTGTCTCTTTTTCAAAAATAAAATAATGATGCACCCATGTTCTTGAATTCCTAGATTCGCCTCTGGTCTTGGCATGCATCCGGAGCCCTCTAACCCTCAATTTGGAACATGTTTTGCCATGGTTTCATAATGTACGGTATTGTATTATACGGTATGGTACGGTACGAGATGCTACTGTTAGTACAATACAATACAATGTTTGAATAGACTGTATGATTTGCTATTAGGACTGTGCCAAATTCGGATCAAACTGTTAATCCGAACCGATTTTTCGATTTATTTGACTATTGGGTCAGGTTATTGACTTATTGGGTGGGTAACAGTTTATTCAAAAGCATTATGGGTTATCAGTTATCGGTTCGAGTTTTAGTATTTTAATATTGGGGATCCGATAACTCGATACCAGGCCGATATAAATTGCTACTATTTCCCAGACCCAATTGGTGAATTGAGCCAATTCCCACTTCAGCACTTTCTAGTTCCCACGACCCACATTTATTACTGTTATTTCCTAGGGCCCATATATTACTATTAGTTTTATATTTTTATACTTTTATTGCTCCTCTTTTATTTTCAGTTTTTACTTTTCAACAATTAGGAATTTAGGCTTTAGGGTTCGCGTCAGGAATTAGATACTTAATTGAGTTATTGCACTATATATTTTGAGTTCTATTTTGAAATTTCAAAAAACACTGATATCCAGTAAAATCAC
>JAABOM020000002.1:13737943-13771693 GCA_011800125.2 Solanum clarkiae
TGGAAGGGTGGGGGGTTGAGGGCTTATGGAGGGATCGTAGTATTGAGTGGAGTACGAAAACAATTATAATTCACAATTGGAGGAGAGTTTTGACAAATATTTTCCTACTTTTTAGAGGTAAATTATTTTTTTTTTAAATTTTGAAGAAAATAAGTTTATTTAAATTTATATTTTCAAAATATTTAAGTTAACAAAGTATAAAAAAATTAGAAAATATAATGAATTTTGAGTGAGAAGAACTTAGAAGCTTAACCCATTTGATTAAGTCATGATTTAATCCATATTTTACCCATGAATACCTATATTTCTATGGGTTGAATATGAGTTTAAACCCATACTCTACCCATGTAAAAAAGTCACTATCCAAACTACTAAAATATAGACGGGGTTGGGCGGATTACCAAAATATGAGTTCATTTTGCCGGCACTAATTGTATGGTTTACCATGGCAAGTAGACCACACCTTGTCGAGGGGGTGACATGCCTCGATCACCTTGTCGAGGGAGTGACATGCCTCAATCACCTTGGCAAGGGGGTGACATGCCTTGGATTTCAAGTAGTAGCTCACTTGATCTATGTCCGCTAACGTCTCTTTCCACATATGTATTATGTATTATGCAAGTTGAATGTTTTACTAGCATGTTTTATTACAAGCATTGATCATGCATACTATGTTGAGATTATACATCTATCGCTTATGATTATGCATTTTGAATATATATTGGCTTATGTCTTTGTTGCATTGCACTGGTTATTCCTAGTATATTCAAACGTACTAATTCATACTCTATGCCTACATAATATTATCATGTAGGAATCAGAGCTTCTTTTGATCATCCTCATCCATGTGGCTAGTTCGATTCTCGGAGAAAGCTTTGATGAGTCCTCAATTTCGAGGAAAATATCTACTTATTCCATGTTATCTTGAGACTCCTTATGTTGAATACTTATTATTATGAGGGTGAGTTCGGGAAGTATTTTGGCCCCCGCTCCATTCCAAGTTAAAGGTGTTGTTGGATACTATGTTAGGTCTATGTAATGATCTTGACTCTTTTATGCTTTTACGCTTTTACGATTATCAAAGACTTTCCTTAGTCCTGTTTCCCCTTTTTGATTATATTACTTGTTAATGTATACTTTGCTTCCCCAACCAAGGATGTGTGAATAATATGCTAAGAGGCTTGTTTGGGGTTCCTTCGAGTTCCCCACTCACCTTGTCACGTCTAGGCTCTAGGCTTGGGTCATGATAGAAAACTTTAGAATTTATGTTGAGATCCACGAACACAATCCACGAGTCATAGATAGCACTTGTAGAAAAGCTATGAGACGTGAAAAATTCAACTTAAATAGGACGAGAGGGTTCTATAGGTAGTGGTTGGTTTTACGAGTTGTAGAAGGAATATTGTGGTTCACACTCGAAATTTTATATTTCAGTACTTTTGATTCACAAAAGCTTTTTATAAGTCATAAAAGACAGTATGGGTCGTAAAAATGAATTCTTAGATTGAGATTTAGATAATGAATTTTTCAGTACTTGGGTTCTACGTACAATGTTGATGGGTCATATAAGTTTCTACTGTCCATAGTCTTGGTTTCATGGTTTGAGATTCATAGAATCAGAATTTAAGCCCGATTTCTACGGACATTCATCCACAATCCATAAAAGGAACTCCAGACCATAGATGGCCTTGTTGGTTCCTATCTCATAGCTCTTTCTCCAGGATAATTTAGCCTTTGCCCATCCTTTTAAATAATATACTATGTTATTTTAGATTATTTTATAATCCCCCATTTACTCAATTCCCAATGTAATTAGAAATCTCTTTTTAGAATTCCTCTCTCAAGGCAAAAGACAAAATTAAGATCAAGGATTCTTCAATTCAAGCTCCTAATTATAGATTTCAAGCATGGGTTCCACTTGAGGTATGCGAAGTTTGTCATACCTCGAGAGGGTACCGTAGACATAACTAGCACTCAAAGACTGTTGCTAGTTGTCAAGCGAGTTCTTGACCTCATCATATTCATTTGATCAATAACTTAAGATAATCAGTGGAAGACTAGAAATAGTAATGGGAACATCTAATCTCAAATGTCATATCAAATAAAAATGCTAGTAGAAAAAACGAGCTCAACAAGTCTAACATCAACATTCGACTCTAGTCTGTGAAGGCTCTATCACTATTAAGTCGTGCCAACGACAGACCCATGGCTTCCTCTATCAAAATAAAGCTAACAAATGTCTAACTCAAAAGCAAGATGAAAATAAAATAATGAATCCTCCAAAGTAGGAGATACTCACCAATCAGCTGAACGTCTTAGATCTTAAACGATGTGCCTGTTGATGATCTCCAATCCTTGTATCTATATCATAAAATGATATAGTACCAAGTGGCGTCAGTATTGGAATCTACGATATGTAAAATAGTTGAATGAAACTAAAACAGTTAAAATAAAATGGCAGAACAATCAACTCCGAATAATAACAAATCAACATGTCAAGTGTCTTTCTAAAGTAAGAATAAACAGTAGACAAATGACCTATCTAATCCATCAATCCTCATCAATCTAATCTAACTCTACTAAGGGGGACTCATCTCATCCCATCTCATCTGATCTTATATCATTCATCTTGACTCAGATAACTCAGTTTGAGAACTTTCTGGGAGTTTCTCTTATCCGATAACAATAACTTATGATGAAACGACCTCAAGAAGTGCCCGAAAATGTGCCTTGGAAGTGTAAAAAATCGTAATTTTTATATATCTCAATATCCGTGCATGCTATCAAAAATTCAACTTCATATTATTGTTCAGGGTGTCAAATTATGTGGAAAATGGGTGTAACATCAATTTATGTGCAACTGTATCAAAATTTGGAAATCGTAAGGTGCGATTTCCAGAGAGGTTTTCGCGCCCCTGGCTCGATGTGCCAAGGGCACGCCATAGTGTTAAATTTTTTCAAGATTTCTATGTCGGTCCAAGATTTTGTGGTCTTGGGCCTAATTGTTCCCATGCGTGAAAATACCTATACTTAGTCATATTTCACTCTCATATCATTCAAAATATTCCCTAATACTTATTCAAACACTTAGCCAATATTTCATCTCCTAAATTCAAGTCTCATACTCATCTAGATCTCAAGGTTCTCATTCAATCTTCAAGTCTCCATTTCCAATCTTCATCAAGCTATTTTCCAAAGATAAGGTATATCAGTTTCTTTCGTGGGTTCCTTTCACCCATGATGTCCAAGCTTCCTTTTACTCTAAATTGCATGATTTAAAGTTGATTTACTCATGGCTCTTAAGTATTATGAAATTCACTGCACTCTATATTGGATTTTATGAAATTATGTCTATTTTACTATGTTTTTGCGCTATGAATCTAAGATCTATTGTGAAATTTGATTAATGGTTTTGATGCATATTACTTGAGGGTGTTACGAAGTATCTATTAACGGTTTTACATTGAATTTTCTAGCATGATAACACTCTTGGATTGCCTGATTTTACACTAGCACTACACACCAGCCAGATGTTCGATAAAATGTTCGGTTATGGATTCTTGAGGAATTAAAGGTCTAATGCATGTCTTATGAGTTGAATGACTTTATGATGATAAAAGGAAGGTTTATATATGATGATTATATGATGATGAAAGAAATGTATGTAAATGATGATGAAAAAAATATATGTATGTGATCTTATCTCTATAGTGTTGGGGATGACCAAGGCTCACTTGGGAGGTTGTAGGCCCAAGTAATCTTGTTGAGGGGTTTGTACCTCGATTTCCTAGCTCGAGAGGTGGCAGGACTGTTCAACCTGGTTGGGGGTTTGTACGTATCAACCTTGTTTTAGGGTTTGTACTCCATCAACCTTATCGGGGGGTTTATACTCCATCAACCTCATGAAGGGGTTTGTACCTCATGCGCCTCTCCAAGGACGTGGTAGGCCTAGGATTGCACCAAGAATGGTCACTCCTTACACATGTATTATGTTCTATATAAGCATGATTTTACTTCAAGTATCATTCATACATTCCATATTGCTATATGTCTATTTATTGTCTGTGATATGCATTTTGATTATTTGTACTTATTACTTGTTGCATTGCATCCTACATACTTAGTACATACAAATTTACTAATACATACTCTATGTCTACATGCTGTCAATGTGTAGGAACCGAAGCTCCCTTTGGACATCTTCATCCATGTCGCTAGTACGTTTCCACTCAAGCTTGTTGGTGAGTCCTCCATTTCAGGGATGTTGCTTATGATCTCTTCCTATGTCCTAGAACTACCTTTCTTTTATGTAAATGTTGACTATGAGGTTGATCCCGATTACTTGTCTTGGCCCCCGCTCTTATCTATGTATTAGAGGTGTTTTTATACATGTCATGCGTAATGTTATGAGCATTGACTCTCTCTTGACTCTTGTCATTATGATATGAATGATGTCCCTTAGCCCCAGTTTTCCTTGTTTCTACTCTTTCATTGCTATTATATTTCTTCCGTGATCAAGGATGTGTAATGATGTTCTAAGAGGCTTATTTGGGGTCCTTTCGGGTTCCCTTTGCGTCATATCACATCTAGGCCCTAGGCTTGGGTCGTAACAAACATTGTACTAGAGAACTAGGTTGTTAGATCCTCGGAGTCCAACACATCGCATTGATTAGAGTCTTGTTCATGGTTTGCATCACAACTATGAGCTAGAGGCTATGAGGTGTTTAGCCTCTATGTTGTGCTATAGAAGTTGAAGTAAGGTTTTACCTCCTAACAATTATGATTTCCTATGCTAGATCATGCATAACATGAGGGTGGAGAAGCAACCGTCTACGGAGAGCTTCGAGATGCTCTTACTTTGCTTGCACAAGTTGTGGCTAATCAATCCAACCAAGGGGCCCAAGCCTGTCATGCTCCTACACCGGCATCTCGGGTTAGAGACTTCATGAGAATGAATCCCTCGAAATTCTATGAGTCAAAGGTGAGTGAGGATCCTCAAGCATTTATTGATGAGGTCTACAAGATTTTGGCTATCATGGGTGTGAAGTCGAAGGTTAAGGAAGAGTTTGTGGATTAACAACTCAAAGGGGTAGAACAAATATGGTGCAATCCATCGAATGAATAGAAGAGAGTCAACTATGTGGTGCTTTGGGAAGAGTTCAAGATGGCCTTACTTAATCAGTTCTTCCCCCTTGAACTTAGGGAAGGTAAGTTGGAAGAATTTATGAATTTGAGACAAGGGTCTATGAGTCTGAGAGAGTATGCCCTCAAGTTCAACCAATTTTCAAAATATCTCCACACTTGGTGGCCGACTCAATATCTAGGATGAACAAATTTGTGATGGTGTTTTCGACTTGGTTAGTGAGGAGTACCGGTCCACTATATTGGTTAGTGACATGGACTTGTCACATTTGATGATCTATGCTGAACAAATGTAGGAGGAGAAATCAAGAAAGAAGAGGGGTAATGAAGCCAAGAGGGCCCGTTTTGAGAGAAAGTTCCAAAAGGGTGGCCGGTTGCATCAACGCCAAGGATATTCTCATAAGAGGGTTGCCAATGATTTTCCAAGGGCCCGAGATATTGGAGGTGTGGTTCCTGGTGGTGCATATCCAAAATGTTGTAGGGGTCATAGTAGCCCATGCTTGAGGGACACAAATGCTTGTAATGGCTGTGATGAGGTTACGCACAAGGTGATGGATTTCCCTCGAAATTGCAACAAGGTTAAGGAGGTTTGTCCACAAGGTGATAATGAGGTTCCTTTGGGGAGAGGTTGTCCACAAGGTGGTGCCCCAAGGAACAATCGATTTTATGCTCTACATTGGAGGCAAGGGGTTAAGGAGGTTCCCGATTTTTGTTGACTTAGATATGGTTAATTTTGATGTCATTCTTGGGATGGATTGGTTGCATGCATACTATGCCTCTATTGATTGTAGAACCCATAGGGTCAAGTTTCAATTCCCAAATGAACTTGTCCTTGAGTGGGAGAGTCATGATGTGGTGGTAAAAGGTAGGTTCATCTCTCATATTAAAGCCCATAGCTTGATCTCTAAGGGGTGTCTTTACCATCTTGTGAGGGTTAGGGATGTGGAATCCAAGGTCCTTCCCATAGAGTCGGTTCCGGTTGTAAATGAGTTCCTTGATGTCTTTCCAAATGACCTTCCCAATGTTCCTCTCGAAAGGGAAATAGATTTCTGTATAGATCTCCTTCATGATACTCAATCCATTTCTATTCCCCCTTACCGATGACCCCAACGGATTTGAAGGAACAATTGAGGAACTTATTGGAGAACATATTTATTAGGCCTAGCCAATCAACTTGGGGTGCACTGGTGTTGTTTGTGAAAAAGAAAGATGGGTCCCTTAGAATATGTATTGACTACCAAAAACTTAATAGGGTCACCATCAAGAATAGGTATCCTCTTCCAAGGATTGATGATTTGTTTGACCATTGCAACAGGTTAGCCATTTCTCTAAGATTGATCTGTGGTACGGGTATCATCAAGTGAAGGTGAGGGAGCGTGATATTCCTAAGACGGCCTTTCGGACTAGGTATGGCATTATGAGTTTGTTGTGATTTCTTTTGGCTTGACTAATGCACTGGCTATATTCATCGATATAATGAAAAGGGTCTTTAAACCCTACCTTGGTTCGTTTGTTGTGATATTCATTGATGATATTTTGATCTATTCATATAATAAGGAGGAGCATATGGGTCATTTTTGGGTAGTGTTGCAAAGATTGAGCAAAGAGAAATTGTATGCTAAATGTGAATTTTGGTTGAAAGAAGTTGCCTTCCTAGGTCATATGGTGTTAGGGGATGGTATTAAGGTGGATCCTAAGAAGACGGATGTGATTAGAAATTGGCCTAGACCATTGACCCCGTCAGATATTAGGAGCTTCTTGGGCTTAGCGGGTTACTACCAAAGATTTGTGAATGGGTTTTCTTCTACTGCTTCTCCCATGACTAAAATTGACCCAGAAGAAGGCCAAGCTTGTGTGGACCGATGAGTGTGAGATGAGCTTCTAAACATTAAAGTATAAACTTGTGTCCACTCCTACATTGTCAATACCAGAAGGGCTAGAGGAATTTGTTGTGTACTGTGATGCTTCTAGGGTTGGTTTGGGTTATGTTCTAATGTAAAATGGTAAAGTCATAACCTATGCTTCTAGGAAACTCAAGGTGCATGAAAAGAACTACCTTACCCATGATCTTGAACTAGCCGCCACAATATTTGCATTCAAGATTTTGCGTCATTACCTGTATGGGGTACATATTGATGTGTTCACTGATCATAAGAGTCCCCAATATGTCTTCACTCAAAAAGATCTTAACTTGAGGCAAATGAGATGGTTAGAACTTCTTAAGGATTATAAGATGAGTGTGCATTATCATCTGGGTAAGGCTAATGTGGTGGCGGATACTTTGAGTAGAGTGTCTATGGGTAGCGTAGCTCGTGTTGATGGTGGTGATAAGGAGGTGGCTAGAGAGGTCCATCGTTTGGATAGATTGGGAGTTAGGTTGGGAGAAGCAGGTAATGGTGGTGGTGGTGTTGTTGATGGTTCTAAATCTTCATTGGTTGAGGAGGTGAAAGCTAAGAAAAATCTTGATCCCTCCTTGTTGGAATTAAAATCCTTGGTTAGTGATGGGAAGGTGGAGGTTCTCTCCCAAAGGGGAGATGGTACCCCTAGATACCAAGGTAGGTTATGTGTGCCTTGTGTTGATCGCATGAGAGAGTGAATTCTTGATGAGGCTACGGTTCTTCCTATCCTATTCACCCCAGTTCTACTAAAATGCATAGAGTTTTGAGAGTGGTGTATTGATCGGGAGGCATGAAAAAAGACATTGCCAAATTTGTGTCTGGTTGTCATAGTTGTCAATAAGTCAAAGTGGAACATCAAAGGTCGGGTGGCCTAACCCAAGACATAGAGGTTCCTACTTGGAAGTGGGAACAGATTAATATGGATATTGTAGTCGGCTTACGCAAGACTAGGAAGGGTTTTGATTCCATTTGGGTTGTGGTTGATAGTATGACGAAATCGGCTCACTTTATACTGGTTAAGACCACATATTGGACTGAAGAGCATGCTAGGTTGTACATCCATGACTTGGTGAGATTGCATGGGGTTCCTTTATCTATCATATTAGATCGTGGAGCTCAATTTACTTCACATCTTTGGAGGTCTTTCCAAACGGGTCTTGGTACAAAGGTTAAACTTCGTACGACCTTCCACCCTCAAACGAATAGCCAAGCCAAAAGGACCATCAAAACCCTTAAGGATATGCTTAGAGCTTGTGTATTGGAGCTTAAAAGTAGTTGGTATGATCATCCTCCGTTGATTGAGTTTTCCTACAATAATAGCCATCAGTCTAGCATCGGTAGGACTCCTTTTGAGGCTCTTTATGGTAGACGTTGTAGATCACTGGTTGGGCGGTTTGAAATTAGTGAAGTGTATTTATTGGGATCAGATCTAGTTATGTAGGCTCTTTAGAAGGTTAGGATGATTAGGGAGTGGTTGAAGACAAGTCAAAGTCGCCAGAAGTCCTATGCCGATGTGAGGAGAAGGGATCTTGAATTTAAAGTGTGTGATTGGGTTTATTTGAACGTGTCACCTATGAAAGGTGTGGTTCGGTTTGGTAAGAAGGGAAGGTTGAGCCAAAGATATGTGGGCCCTTATAGGGTAATGAGGAGAATTGGCAAGGCAACTTATGAGTTGGAATTACCTGGTGAGATGGAATTGGTTCATCCGGTCATTCATGTATCCATGTTGAGGAAATATGTGGGAGATCCTAACACTATTGTGCCTCTTGATGTTGTAGGTGTTGTTGAAAATAATTTGATTTATGAAGAGGTTCCGGTTTAGATTTTGGATAAACAAGTGAAAAGGTTGAGGAACAAGAATGTGGTTTCAGCTAAGGTCCTTTGGAGGAATCAACAAGTTGAAAGTGCTACTTGGGAAGCCGAAGCAGACATGGAAATGTGATATCCGTATCTTTTCCACTTCAGTCAAGCCTAACTTATAAATCTAAGTCTCCTATGTAATTTTAAGTCTAAGTTCAGCCCATGACATATGCATACTTTCATGTTTCAATTGATAAGTTCATGATGATTTTACACTTATGATAAGATTTTTGAAATGATGTTTAAGTACATTGTTGCATCCTTATGTCGGCTGAAATTGTTATGTTTATGTCTCTCATATACATTTCTTTAACATCGGGGACAAACGTTCCCGCGGGGAGATATTGAAACGACCCCAAAAAGTGCCCGAAAATGTCCCTTGGAAGTGCCCGAAATTGTAATTTGCATATAGCGTAATTTCCATATATCTCAAAATACGTACGTGATATAAAAATAGGACTTCATATTCTTGTTCATGGGGACAAATTTAGTGGAAAAAGAGTCTAACCCCGATTAAAGAACAATCATATCACAATTTGGAAATAGCAAAATGCGATTTCCAGAGAGGTTTTCGCGCCCCTAGCTTGGCGCGCCATAGTGTTAAATTTTGTCTAGTTTTCTATCTCAGTCCAAGTATTTGTGGTCTTGGGCCTAAGTATTCCCATCCGTGAAAATACCTATACTTAGTGATATTTGACCCTCATATCATTCGAAACATTCTCCGATACTCATTCAAACAATTAGCCAATATTTCATCTTCTAAATTTAAGTCTCAATCCCATCCGGATCTCAAGGTTCTTATTCAATCTTCAGGTCTCTCCAATCTTCATCAAGCTATTCTCCAAAGATAAGGTATATAGGTTTCTTTCATGGGTTCCTTTCACCCATGATGCTTAAGCTTCCTTTTAATCTAAATTGCATGACTTAAAGTTGATTTACTCATGGGTCTTGGGTGTGATGAAATTCATTGCACACTATGTTGGTGTTTATAAAATTGTGACTATTTTACTATGTTTTGGGCTACGAAAATAAGATCTATTGTGAGATTTGATGAAGAGTTTTGATGTATATTACTTGAGTGTGTTACGAAGAATCTATTTGCACTTTTATATTGGATTTTCTAGCATGATAAAACTTTTGAATTGCATGATTTTACACTAGCACTACACACTCGCCAAGTATTTGATCAAATGTCCGGTTATGGATTCTTGAGGAATTGAAGCTCCAATGCATGTCTTATAAGTTGACTGACTTTTTGATGATTAAAGGAAGGTTTATACATGATGATTATACAATGATGAAAGGAATGCATGTATATGATATTATCTATATAGTGTCGGGGATGACCAAGCCTCACTTGGGAGGTTATTGGCCCAGGTAACCTTGTTGACGGGTTTGTACCTCGATCGCCTCGCTCGGGAGGAGGCAAGCCCGTGAAACCTTTTTGGGGGGTTCGTACTCCATCAACCTTGTTGGAGGATTTGTACACAATCAACCTCATAATGGGGTTTGTACCGCAGACGTCTCTCCAAAAAGGTGGTAGACCTTGGATTGCCCTAAGAATGGTCACTCCTTACATATGTATTATGTTCTATATAAGCATGATTTTACTTCAAGTATCATTCACACATGCCATATTGCTATATGTCTATTCATTGTCTATGATATGCATTTTGATTATGGTACTTATCAGTTGTTGCTTTGCATCCTACATTCTTAGTACATTCAAACATAGTAACACATATTCTATTTCTACATTATGTCACCATGTAGGAACCAAAGCCTCGCTTGAGCATCTTCATCCATGTGGCTAGCACGCTTCCATTCAAGCTTTTTGGTAAGTCCTCCATTTCGGGGAAGTTACTTATGATCTCTTACTATGTTGTAGAACTACCATTCTTTTATGTAAATGTTGACTATAAGGGTGAGCCCAATTACTTGTCTTGGCCCCTACTCTTATCTATGTGTTAGAGGTGTTGTTGGACATGTCATGTGTAATGTTATGAGCATTGACTCTCTCTTGATCTTATTGTTATGATATGAATGATGTCCCTTAAACCTGCTTACCCCTATTTCTACTCTTTTGTTACTTCCACTACCAAGGATGTGTAATGTTGTTCTAAGAGGCTTGCTTGGGGTCCCTTCGGGTTCCCATTGTGCCGTGTCACCTCTAGGCCCTAGGCTTAGGTTGCGATATATGAGCTAGTGACTGTACAACAATCACGTGCCACAACTGTCTATACTTGATAGGTAGAGAATGAATCGAAACCATAATGGATCTGGAGAATCAACTGATCAAGTCGTGTTGTTTCAGGACAATAAGGTGAGGACCTATCTAACTCTAATGGACTTAATCCATAGAATGAGAACTTTTCAGACTCTAATGGACGTAATCTGTAGAATGCGAACTTGTCCGACTTTAACAAACTTGTCCCTCGAGTGAGAAGTTGTCCAAATCTAATGGACTTAGCCCTCAAGATAGGTACTTGTTCGACTTTAACGTACTTAGTCCACTCCTACACTTGGAGACGGAGTTTTACAAGAGTGAGTTGGATTAACTCTTATTCTTTCGGTGCTCGATTCTCCTCCCATGACTTAATGCTCATAAAATAATCTATCTAATTAAACCATCTCAATCAAATAGTCTCAATCAACCTCGTGGAGGCACTATCTTTCAATCAGTCTTATAGAGACTCTAATCATCTCGTCAATCAGTAGCTTAATCAATAGCTCAAAGCTTAGAACAATCACTAGAGAACAATCGAATAGACAGATCATTAGAGTTTAGTTGGGAAGACTCATGGAACATCAATACTATCAATCTATCACCACTCTCACATTCTTAATCACAATCACAATCAACATTCTCAATCAAGGCTCTAGACTCAATCTCTATCTTAATTCATGCAATCTTTATAGAATAATAATAGGATTTACGCAATAATTCATGAAGATGATTCAATTCAAGAAAACAAGTTTATGATGATCATCAACATATGAAAATACTTGTAATAGATATAATTTTCAAGAAAGTCTTCACGAAACCATTCAAGAATCATGTATGTGAACTCATGAACTTTCAACTATCTTGTAAGGCCATCTATGGGGCACATTAGAGAATAATCTCATGCTTTTAGTTTAGCCTTACATACCTAGTGGGATGCCCCTCACGAAATTCGAAAAAATCCAAATTCGGGATGCAGGGCCCGCAATGCGGATTGTGTAATTTTTCAAGTTTTTCGCTGAAAATTCTCCAAACGAGGTTTCTAATGCCGTAGAAAAATTTCCTTAAAAAATTAAGTGTTGGTCACGCCTCTATCACACACCCACACTGGTCCGCATGTTTTCGTGAAAAAATTATCTTTTGATGTAGTTGCTCTAAAAATCAGTTGAGACCACTCTTCTGCTCAATTTTTTATGCTGATCGTAAATCTATCCTCGGATTCACCATCGAAGCATGGGAAGACGAATTATATGAACATCTCTATTCTAGTGGTATTTTCCCAATTTTACTGGGTGTTATATTATCTCTCCCTTAGGATCATTCGACCTTGAATGATGAGTGAAGGTACATATCAAGGCACAAATATACTTAAGACTCATCTCAATGTTCACATCTATCAATTAAACTCTCGACTTATTCTCAATTATCAACCAACTTTACTAAGATTTAGGAATATATATATCTATTCAAGAATAGGCAGATCAATTTAAGTCAAGGGTAAGAACATTACCTTTAACATTCTCATCATTAGGCACGAATAACGATCAAGACTTGTCTCCATACTCAATCAGCCAATCTGTGAAGGAACAAGTCACTCAAAATAGACAAATCGATTCAGATCAAGAGTGTAGATATTCTCTTAGACATTTTCACCATCGAGCATAAATGGAATGTCAGAACTCAATCAATTTGAATAGTTTAAACACATCATCAATCAATTGTTCAAACTCAAGAAGGAAACTATCAAATCTAATCGAGAATGGGACTATCGATACATAAGACTCTATGTACAACTCTCAAGCTTAGCACCTTTCCTCAATTGTGCTTCTCTCCATAGCACTCTACTCTATCAATGCAACCTCATAGCTCTCATACAAATCTCCAACTAACCCCCTCTTCCTCTTCCATCAAAGCCAAACTCTAAATCTCACGGTGCTAGTACTAATAGGGTCATACTTACACCAATCTAACCCTTTGGCCTATTTTCGTTCAATTTTACTATAGGATCTTTAACTTATCATAGCGCATCTACACCCTCACTCGCATGCACTCTTATCATGAGATTCCTTCACTTATCTATTAGACTCATCACAATTTTTCTAACTCCTCCTCCATATCTATAACCTTAAAAGGAAATGATATTGCCTCATTATCATAATCAAGAACACTCATTCTCTCTCGTTAACCATCATTCCTTTAATATCATCAACATTTCTATTAAGACTAAAAGACAAGATCACTTGAGAGGGCTTTGAATGAAAGATCATTAACACGAATTCATGATGAAGTATGATCTCCCTCGTCTATCAAGAGTCATTTTGAGTTCATATAACTATACATAGTGCAAAGCTCATGTCACATTCCTTTCACCATAGAGTTGGAAACTCTTTGGTTGATTAGCTAAGATAAGAACGTCTGATGTCTATCTAAAGATAGGAATCTGTCCGACTTTAACAGACTTAGTTATAAAAAGAGAAACCTGTTCGACTTTAACAAACTTAGTTCTATAAATAGAAATCTATTCGACTTTAACAACTCAGTTCAAAAAATAAATACCTGTCCAATTTTAACGGACTTAGTTCAAAAAATAGGGACATGTCCAACCTTAACAGACTTAGTTCTAAAAATTGAAACCTATCTGATAAGCTTAGATTACATCCGATTGAAGTAATAACTCTTACATGATATTATGATGTAATCAATTTTGATTGAAGTATTCTATATTAAGACATAATGGTTTTAGATTCTTCCAATTGAAGATTTATCACCAAGACTTGGTGCTTTCGACTAAGCATCTATTACTAGCTTATTATGAGATCCTATCATGACTCAAGAGCTATTTTTATAATTTTAAATTTTCATGAAGATATGAGTATTACTAGATTCTTACCTTTTTTTTGAAAATATTATGCATTATGATTTATGAATGATCATCCATATTTGAGAGAACTACCTAGTACCAAGTTGGACAAGCCGTTATCACCCAGGTCCTTAACTAGATGCCACAATAGTGTGTCTCTATTAGATATAATATATGTAATGACCTTTCAAGTCATTTTCATCTCACTCAAAAAATTTTAGCATTTAGAGCCTTCATGGACAAACCCTAAGCAATATAAGACTTGCTAGCACTCCCAGTTCGGTCGCCTGGTTACTCGTTTTGTTTTTGTGCCCTTTTTTGTATTTTGGAGCCCTTAGATTTTAAATGGTTGATTTTGGTCAAAACACTGGGAAATGGCCTTAATATATAATTATGATGGTCAGTTAGCTTGGAAATGGTTAAATTAGGCCAAGAGCATAGTCAGCGTGGTTCCTGTGCCTATCAAATGTGATTTGTGCCATTAGGAATCTTCACCTTTAAGTTTTGGTCTAAGATTGACCTTGGGCAACATTCTTGCAAATCGTGCTTAGATGAGAATTCTATTAGTATGTATAGTTAGAAACATCGAGTTTGGTCTAGAATGACCTGTCATGCATGTTTTGTGGCTTATGGTCACGTATCAAGCCCTCTTGAGAATTTTTATTTAAAATGGTGCTTGGGCATAGAACACACTTTTTCTCGAGACGACCTTTATTGGAAATTTTGATTGCACTATTGGTTTTGAAATGTCAAACTCGATTAGATGGTCTAGATTAATGCCAAAAGGATAATTCATTTGTGTACATAAAATTCTAAATGTATCCGAAACACCTTGCCAAAGACTTTGGAGGCTAAAAAAATCAGCTATTGTAGTTGATGCTAGAGAACAAATATTTTCTACTTTGTGATCGCGATCCTTAGGATGCATTCACAGGACCTAGGTTTCATTCATAGAATTCAACCCATTGTTCTCTTCATTCACAAGCTAAGTATTGCATTTGCAAAGGTCATCCTCTCTGCGATGTGTATTCACGAGGCTAGGTCAAATTCGTGAGAGTCAATTTTCTTCCCCCTCCATATTCGTGGTCCATGTTTCTCCACGTTCATTGGAGCTTATTTGACAAATCTTTTAATTAAGACTATTGATGAGTTTTAGCTATTTCCCTCTTTTTCCAACATCGTCTTTTTCGAGATAGGGGACCCAGATTAAGTGATTCCAATTGTGTTTGGTCGGATATTGGTGTATCTATGTCTCACACTGTGGGAGGGTACCCTTGGAATGACTAACACCTAGAGACTATTGCTAGTCCCCAAGTGAACAACTCGGCCTCATCATATTCATTAAATCATATTCTAACAGCGGAAGACATCATTGTATAAGAATACGTAAAGAAAAGAAATGAAAATGATAATTAAAGGCCAAACCTTCCATCCATGAACAAATAAGACTAGTATGAAAGATAACTAGTCAAAATAACATCCAATCACAACTCAATAGTCTAGTCTTGAAGAGCTTCCTGAAGCATATGACTAAGTGGTGCCAATGACAGAGCCATGACTGCCTCAAAATAGCATAAAATAATTTTAAACTCAAAGCTAGAAAAAAATATGATATCCTCCGAAAGTAGGGGAGTGTCACGACCCAAGACTGGGGACAAGACGTGACCGGTGAATGGAAAACTCGATGGAACCCCAAACAAGCCTCATAGCATACCATTACGCATCCTTGATTGCAAAGCAATTAAAATGACAATAAGGAATAAATGTAAACAAGGAGAAATGGGACTAAAGGTGAACATCCATATCATAATCATCAAGAAAACAGAAAGTCAAGGTTCATAGCATAGATACGTATCATGTCCAACAACACCTCTACTACCTAGATAAGACCAGGGGAAAAGACAAGCAACTGGGTTCACCCTCATGATAATAACAATAGGTAATCAAAACATAGAAGACATAGTCTAAAAATAAGCTTAAAGATGATAGATATTATCTCCGGACTTGACGAATCACCATAAGCTAACTTGAACAATCTGTCTAGCCAAGAGGACAATCAATGGGAGCTCCAGTTCCTACGTGGTGATATCATGTAGGCATAGAATATGCATTAGTACGTTTGAATGTACTAAATATGTGGGATGCAATGTAACAATCATTAGGTATCACAAGAAAAATGTATAATCATAAGCAATGAATAACATACTAACAATCTGACATGTATGAATGATGGTTGAAGTAAAACCATTCTTATAAAGATCATAATACAAATGTAAGGAGTGACCATTATCATGCTAGCCAAGGCCTACCACCCCTTTGGATAGGCGCATGAGGTACGAATCCTTTCATGAGGTTAATGGAGTACAAACCCCACACCGAGGTTGACAGAGTACAATCCCTCCATCTAGGTTGACAAAGTACAAACCCCCCATCAAGCTTGATGGGCACCAACCCCTAACAAGGTTACTCGGGCCTATCACCCCCCGAGCTAGGTGATTAAGGTACCAACCTCTCGATAGGTTACCTGGGCCTACAACCCCCCGTGCTAGGCTTGGTAATCCCCAACAATATATAGAGATATTATCACACACACACACATGTATATATATATATATATATATATATATATATATATGTATACATACACAAACATATAACCACTCCTCCCATCATCATATATTTATCGTAGCCATACATGTTTCTCACCATCGTATAGTCATCATATTCACACACTCCTTTTATCATCATATAGTCATCATATGCATACTTTACTATTATTTCATCATCATCTCATCATCATTTCATCATCATATAGTTATTCAACTCATGAGACATACATTGGTCCTTCAATTCCTGAAGAATCCATAACTTGACATTTTATCAAACACTTAGAGGGTCTGTACTGCTAGTATAAAATCGTGCAATTCAAGAGTGAAATCATTCTAGAAAAATCAGTGTAAAGCCGTCAATAGATACTTGGTAACACACTCAAACAATATACATCAAGAAACTTAATGAATTCTCATAATAGACCTTAGATTCATAGCCCAAAACATAGTAAAACAGACATAATTTCATAAACCCCAACATAGTGTGCAGTGATTTTCATAATAAATAAGACCCATGAGTATATCATCTTTAAATCATGCAAATTTAAGTAAGAAGAAGCTTGGGTATCATAGGTTAAAGGAACCCATGAAGGAAACCCACTTACCTTAGCTTTGGAGATGATCTTGATGAAGATTGGAGATGGAGACTTGAAGCTTGAGAGGAAATCCTTAGATCCGGAGAGGGTTTTTGCCCTTGAAGTTTGAGAGAAATATAAGACTAAGTGTTTGAGTGAGTATTAGGGAATATTTTGAATGATATGAGGGTGAAAAATGGCTAAGTATAGGTATTTTATTGTGTGGGAAGGCCTAGGACCAACACTTAAAAGTCTTGGACTGAATTGAAAAATTGGACAGCAAAATACATTAGGGCATGTCGCGCCCCAAACACGGATCAACACTGTTTTCGTCAAACTTTAAGATTTCAAAATTCGCTACGGTTGCTCTAAAATTGGGCTTAGACCCCTTTCCCCCTAAGTTTGACCCCTGAACAAGAATATAAAGTCGAATTTTCAATGTCATGCACAAATTTTGAGATATACTGAAATTACGATTCCGACACTGTCGAAGCACATTTTTGGACACTTTTGGGGTCCTTTCAATATCTCCCCCTTAGGAAAATTTATCCCCGAATGTCAAAGAAACGTATATGAGAGACACAGACATGACAATTGCATCCCATATAAGGATGCAACAATCCACTTACACATCATTTCAAAAATCTCATCATAAATGTTAAATCATTATGAAACCTTCAATATAAGCATGAATGCATGCAAATGACTTAGGGGATGAATCATAAGACTTGGAATCATAAAAAACCTTGATGTTTTATCATAAGCTTGAATAGAATGAAAGAGGCACGAATATTGCTCCTCCATGCCCATTCTGGCTCCTCGAGAGATACTATCGATTTGACAATTCTCCCAATGGGCCTTGACAAACACTACGCCCTCACAATCAACCTTTACTCATATCCACCCAACTTCTCCACCAGACCTCCTCATAAGTCAACTCATCCTCCATAGCATCCACAACCTCAATAGTCCCATAACACATGAATCACCAACACACCTCCTCAATCCTAGAAACATGAAGAACCAGACGAACCATATCCTTATCCAAAGGCAGTTCTCATTCGTATGCAACCTCACTAAACTTCCTCAACACCCTATGAAGTCTCACAAACCATAAATCTAGTTCCCTCTTCACCGGGGCAAACGACACTTTTCATGAGCAAAACCTTCAATTATCCCCTGTCACTAACTTTGAATTAAAGCTTTCTTCTCCTCACTTTGACATAAGACTTTTGACGACTTGAACTGTCTCCAACCTTTTCCTAATCAACCTTACCTTCTCCATAGCATCCATAACTGGATCCAAACCCAACAAAGCCATTTCTCCCACTTCGAACCACCCAACTGGTGATCTAACAATGCCTACATACAGAGAGCCTCAAAAGGAGCCATACCGCTGTTAGAATGATAGCTATTACTATAGGTAAACTCAATTAGTGGAAGATGATCTTCCCAACTACCCTTAAGATCTAGTACACAAGGCCTAAGCATATTCTCAAGTAATCTCACCAAGTCATGAATTTACAATTTAGCATACTTTTCGGCACCATAAGTAGTCTAAACCGGTAGAAAGCGAGCCAATTTCAGTATCTTATTAACTAGCCCCAGATAGAATCAAAACCATTTCTAGTGTTGGCTAATCCAACCACAAGGTCCATGTCAATTTCCTCCTACTTCCTAGTAGAGATCTCAATGTCTTGGGTTAGGCCACCCGGCCTTTGGTGTTTGGCTTTAACTTATCGATAACTATGACAACCGAAAAAAATTTGGCAATGCCCCTCTTCATTCCTCCCTACCAATATACATCTCTCAACACTTTATACATCTTGGTTGAACCGAGGTTGATAGAATTAGAAGAGTTATGGGCCTAATCAAGCATTTTTTCTATCAAGCCATTAACACAAGGTACACACAACCTACCTTGGTACCTAAAGGCACCATCTCCCCCTTGGAAGACAACCTCCACTCTATCATCCTTTCTCCCAAAACATCCAACTCTTATATAATCGATTCAAGGCCTTGCTTAAAATAGGCCTCTTCAACCAAAGAAGATTTGGAACCATCAAGAATACTACACCTCCATGCTTAACTTCCTCCAACCTTACCCCCAACCTAGCCAATCGGTGGACAACTCTAATCCCCTCTTAGCCATCATCATCAACATGTGCTAGGATACCCATAGGCACCCCACTAAGAGCATCAACCAGAACATTAGACTTACCGAGACGATAACATATACTCATATCACAATATATATGAAGTTCTAACCACCTTCTCGTCTCAATCTAAGATCCCTTTAAGTGAGTACATATTGGAGACTCTAGAGAACGGTAGCTACACCAACATGCACCCCGTACAACCAATGACATCAAATTCTCAAAGAAAAAGCCTCGACGATCAATACAAGGTCATAGATAGGGTAATCCTTATCACACATCTCAAATTATCTTAAAGCATAGACTCCCATCTAACCATTTTTGCTTCAATACACAATCCAAACCAATCTGGGAGACATCACAATACATAACAACCCTTCCAACCCTTCCGGTAGAGAAAGGATAGGAGTGGACACAAACTTATCCTCCTTTTGGACCAACTTAATGGAGGGAGAAGCAATAGAAGAGAACCCATTTACAAACCTCCGGTGGTAACCCGCTAAGTCCAGGAAACTCCTAATATCCAAGGGGGTCGAAGGTTTAGGGCAATTTCTATTCATGTACATCTCCTTAAGATCGATCTTAAGACCATCCTCCGATGCAACATAACCTAGGGAGGTAAGCTTCTTCAACCACATTTCACACTTCACATATTTAGCATACCACTCCTCCAACCCCAAGATTTGTAGCATTACCCCCCAAATGGTTCGCAAGTTCTAAATAAATCAATATTTCATCACTAGAGACCACCACAAACCTAACAAGGTAGGTATTAAAGACCTTATTCATGAGACCTATATACATAACCAGTGCATAGCCAATCAAACAACTCGAATAGACTAGAAAGGCTCACTACTAATCCGAAAAGACACTTAGGGATACTACCTATCCTCATCATCTCTTGGTAACAAAACCAGAATCAAAGATCAAGCATAAAGATGTGACTAACCCATTATAGTTGACCAAATAGATTGACTATTCTTAACCATCATATTACAACCTTACAGGTTCTACAATCCAAGGAGACACAATATGCATGTAGCCGAACCACCTCAAGACCTCCAATCCAATAAACTAAGCTTAACCAAAATCACAAGACAATACCCTATGCAATAAGAATATGGGGCCAACCATTCACCTTACGATCCAACTCTACACAACCATAACAAGCGCCGATACCTCTCAAGCATGGGCCATCATGGTGCCTACCACACTTTGGGCACCTAACATGAGGCACCACACCACCTCTACCTTTGGAACTTTGGAACTTTCCTTTAATATGGGCCCTCTTAGCCTCACTACCTCTCCCCTTACCACTTGAATTCTCGGTAGCATTCACTTGTTGATCGAGGTGAGTTGCCAACTTGCCACTTTGGCCAATACCCATAAAGCATTGTTAACCTCCTCATTCGTCATAGCACCGTCCCAAGTAGGTTGAGACATATCCTATAATGTAATGGTTAGGGATTAGGAATAAGCCCTAGGGGACCTAACTCTATCTCATGACATAGACCATGAAGAAGTCAAACATTTTCTAGAACTCCTCATAGCCTCCTATTCATAGTTGTGGCACGCTTCACAACCATGAATAAGATTCTAATCGACGTAGTGTGTTGGACGCCGAGGATCTAATAACTTAGTGCTCTGATATCACCTTTGTCACAAGCCAAGCCTAAGGCCTAGACGTGATCGGCGAATGGGGAACCCAAAGGAACCCCAAACAAGCCTCATAGCATATCATTACACATCCTTGGTCACAGAAGCAATTAAAATGACAATAAGAGATAAACGTAAACAAGGGGAAATGGGACTAAAGGTGAACTTTCATATCATGAACATCAAAAAACCAGAGAGTCAAAGCTTATAGCATAGATACATATCGTGTCCAATAACACCTCTACTATATAGATAAGAGCGGGAGTCAAGAAAATCAACTGGGCTCACCCTCATGATAATAACAATAGGTAATCCAAACATACAAGACAGTCTAAACATAAGCTTAAGAGAAAATAAATATTATCCCCGGACTTCAAGACTCACCATAAGCTAACTTGAACAATCCGTCTATCGACTAGGAGAATCAATGGGAGCTCTGACTCTTACATGGTGATATCATGTAGGAATAGTATATGCATTAGTACGTTTGAATGCACTAAGTATATGAGATGTAATTTAAAAATAGATAAATATCATAAGCAAAATGTATAATAATAAGCAATAAATAACAAACTAATAATATGACATATATGAATGATGCTTGAAGTAAAACCAACTTTATAAAGATCATAACATGAGTTTAAGGAGTGACCATTATAGTGCAAGCCAAGGCCTACCACCCCCTTGGATAGGCGCATGAGGTACGAACCCCTTCATAAGGTTGATGGAGTACGTACAAATCCCCCACCGAGGTTGACGGAGTACAAACCCCCCATCAAGGTTGACAGAGTACAAACCCCCCTATCAAGGTTGATAGGTACCAACCCCCATCAAGGTTACTCGGACCTACCACCCCCCGAGCTAGGCGACCAACGTACCAACCCCTCTATAGGTTACCCAGGCTACAACCCGCCAAGCTAGGCTTGGTGATCCCCAACACTATATAGAGATAGTATCATATCTCTACACACACACACACACACACTCCTCCCATCATGATATAGTCAGCTTAGCCATACATTCTTCTCATCATCGTATATTTATTATATTCACATGCTCCATTCATCACCATATAGTAATCATATACATACTTTACTTTCATAAATATTTTATCATCATTTCATCATCATATAGTCATTCAACTCATAAGACATACACTGATTCTTCAATTCGTCAAGAATCCATAGCTGGACATTTTATCAAAACACATAGAGGGTATGTAATGCTAGTGTAAAATCATGCAATTCAAGAGTGAAATCACGCAAGAAAAAATAGTGTAAAGCCATCAATAGATACTTGAAAACATCCCCAAACAATATACATCAATACCCTTCATCAATTCTCACCATAGACCTTAGATTCATAGCTAAAACATAGTAAAACAGTCACAATTTCGTAAATCCCAATATAGTGTACAGTGATTTTCATAATAAATAAGACCTATGAGTGAATCATCTTTAAATCATGTAAATTGAAGTGAAAGGAAGCTTGGGTATCTTTAAAATAGTCACCATCGCGAACAGTCTCTGGAACTTGAAAAGTTAGCGGGTCTTCTAAAATCAGGGTTATACCTATTTTCCACTCAATTTTGCCCTCCGATCAAGAAAATGAATTCGAATTATTAATATAAAAAACAGACTTTGAGATGTGCAGAAATTACGATTATAGGCATTTCCATAGAACATTTTTGGGGCATTTCAATACTCCTCCTTGGGAACATTCATCCTCGAGTGTCAAGGAAGAGTACATAAGAGAAGTAATCATAAGGATTTCATCCCTATAGGGATGCAATAATGCACTTAAATACCACTCTCAAAAATCTCAACATGAGTGTCAAAATCACCGTAAACTTGTCAACATAAACATGAATGCATGCAACATGACATAAGGGCTAAAATTTAAGACTTGAAATCGTATAGGGGACTTAAATTAGTGCCTTAGGCTTGAACAATGGAAGAAATATGGATACCACTTTTTCATGTCCGCCTCGGCTTCTTGTGTGGCACTTTCAACTTGTTGATTTCCCCAAAGAACCTTGACAGAAGCTACATCTTTGTTTCTCAACCTCTTCACTTGTCTATCAAATATTTCTACCGGAACCTTCACATAAGTCAAATTATCTTCTACCACACCCACAACATCCAAAGGTGCAGTAGCACTTGGGTCACCCACACACTTTCTCAACTTATATACATGGAAAATCGGATGAATCATATGCATATCGATGGGCAATTCCAACTCATAGTACACCTTATTAGTCCTCCTTAACACTTTATAGGGACCTACAAACCTTGGGCTCAATTTAACCTTCTTGCCAAATTGAACCACACCTTTCATGGGTGAGACTTTCAAGTAAATCCAATCACCAACCTTAAATTCAAGATCTCTTCTCCTTATATCGGAATAGGATTTTTATCTACTTTGGGATGTTTTTAGCCTCTCCCTTATTAACCTTACCATCTCCAAGGCCTACATGACCAAATTCGAACTTAGTAAAGCCATATCCCCCACTTTAACCCACCTAACCAGGGATCTACAATTCCTACCATAAAGAGCCTCAAAAGGAGCCATACCAATACTTGACTGGTAGTTATTGTTGAAAGCGAATTCAATGAGCGGAAGATGATCATCCCAACTACCTTTAAACTCCAAAACAAAAGCTATAAATATATCTTCAAGAGTTTGGATAGTTTTCTCAGCTTGACCATCCGTTTGAGGGTGAAAGGCCATGCTAAACTTTCCTTTGGTACCATGACATCTTTGGAAAAAACTCCAAAAATGAGAAGTAAATTGAGCACCATGATCGGTGATGATAGAAAAAGGCACGCCATGCAATCTAATCAACTCATGTTTATATAACTTAGCATAATCTTTGGCACCATAAATAGTTTGACTGGTAAGAAGTGAGCCGACTTTGTCACTCTATACACCACAACCTAAATAGAGTCAAAATGCTTTCTAGTCTTAAGCAACCCAACCACAAAATACATGTTGATTTCCTCCCACTTCCAAGTAGGAATTTCTATATCTTGGGCTAGACTACCTGACATTTGATGTTCGGCCTTCACTTGTTGGCAACTGTGACATCCGGACATCAACTTGGCAATGTCTCTCTTCATACCACCCCACCAACACACCTCTCTCAAATCTCTATGCATCTTTATAGAATAGGGGTGAATAGAATAGGAAGAATTATGAGCCATATCTAAAATCTTATTTCTCAACTGTCCGACACTAGGCACACACAATCTACCTTGGTATCTAAGGGAACCATCTCGCCCTTGGGAGAAAACCTCCACTTTACAATCTCTCAACAAGGCCTTCAACTTTAACATGGCCGATCAAGATCTTGTTTTGCTTTTATCTCCTCAATCAATGAAGGCTTAAAACCATCAACAACCACTACACCACCATTGTCAACTTCTTCCAGCCTAACCCCCAATCTAGCCAACCGATGAACCTCTCTAGTAACCTCTTTGGCAGCATCATCAACATGAGCTAGGCTACCCATATAGACCATACCTAGAGCATCAGCCATAACATTAGCTTTGACGGGGTGATAATGCACACTCATATCATAATTTTTAAGGAGCTCTAACCACCTTATTTGTCTCAAGTTAAGATCTTTTTAGGTGAATACATGTTGGAGATTCTTGTGGTCGGTAAACACATCAACATGGATCCAATACAAGTAATGATGCCAAATTTTCAAAGAAAATACCACGACTGCCAATTCAAGATCACAGATAGGATAATTCTTCTCACGTACCTTTAGTTGTCTAGATTCATATGCTATCGCCTTAACACTTTGCATCAAAACACATCCAAACCAATTCTTAAGGTATCGCAATATACAACAAACCATTCCAACCCTTCTGGTAGAGACAAAATAGGAGCGGAGACAAGCTTATCTTTCAAACTATGGAAGATCTTCTCAAACTGATCGGTCCACAAAAATTTTGCCTACTTTTGGGTCAGCTTAGTCATAGGAGAAGCAACAAAAGAGAAGCCATTTACTAACCTCCGGTAATAAACAACCAAATCCGAGAAACTTCTAATATCTGATGGAATCAAAGGTCTAGGATAATTTCTAATCACCTCCATCTTCTTGGAATCCACCTTAATGCCATCCCTCGACACCAAATTTCCTAGAAAAGCAACCTCTTTTAACAAAAATTCACATTTCTCATATTTAGCATATAACTTCTCCTTCCTCAAGATTTGTGAGTTTATTTTTTCTGCTAAAAATTATTATAGGTTCCAATTGATTCAACAATTGGATTATTGATCCCAAAAAATCGATCTTTCTTTTCGTTGTTGAATCTCTCTTTGATTAATCAATGTGTGATATTATGAATCCTCTTTACTAATGGAATTCAAATGATCTATGCATGGGAATAGAGGAAGATATCATCACTAAAAAACACCACAAACAAGTCAAGGTAGGTTTTAATAACCCTATTCATAAGATCCATGAATATAGCCAGTGCATCAGTCAACCAAAAGGACATAACCACAATCTTAAATACCCATACCTAGTCTGGAAGACCGCCTTGGGGATGCCACACTCACTCACTTTCACTTGGTCATATCTGTACCAAAGATCAATCTTAGAGAAGTGAATACCCCTTGAAGTTAATCAAAAAGATCATCAATCCTTGGTAGAGGTACTTATTCTTAATGGTGACCCTATTAAGTTGCTGGTAATAAATGCACATTCTAAGAGAACCATCCTTCTTCTTCACAAATAACACTAGTGCACTCCAAGGTGATTTACTAGACCTTATAAAACTCTTTTCCAACAAATCCATCAATTGCTCCTTCAACTACGCCGGGGCCATACAGTAAGGGGGAACAGAAATAGGTTATGTATAGAAAAGGAGGTTTATTCCAAAGTTTATTTTCCTTTCGGGAGGGCCATCAGTAAGCTCATTGGGAAAGACATCAAGGAACTCATTAACTACCAGAACCGACTTCATAGGAAGGACTTTGGACTCAAAATCCCTAACCCTCACAAGATGACAGAGACAACCCTTAAAATCAACTTTTGGTCTCTAATGCAAGAAATGAATCTACCTTTGACCACCACATCACAACTTTCCCACTCAAGGATAGGTTCATTTTGGAAGTGGAATTTAACCCTATGAGTTTTACAATTAATGGTTGCATAATATGCCTGCAACTAATCCATCTCAAGCATAATATCAAAATCCACAATATCTAAGTCACCAAAATCACAAGGCACAATTTTATACAATATGAATACGAGACAATTTCTATAGACTTTTTTAGCAACAATAAACTTACCAATGGGGGTAGATACTTCATAGGGTTCACACAATAATTCGGGGCTAACATGAAGCTTTTTGCCAACAAAAGAGTATAAAAAGAAAGAGTGACACCCGAGTCAATCAAAGCATACACATCAAAATCAAAAACCTTTAACATACCGGTGACGACATTAGGCACCTTATTCACCACTTTTCTCCCTTGAAGGTCATCGAACCAATTTTGCCTTGGAGCACCCCCTTGTTGGCCTCCTCTTCCCTTTAGACCAGGATTTGCACCTTGGCCTTATGAACGACCATCTCTACCTTTGTTTTGTACACATAGACAATCAATCAGCTTATGAACCACTCCACCACAACCATAGAAAGTATTAATGTTCTTAAAGAATGGGCTACTATGGCTTCTACTACACCCTTTTTAGGGTAGTCATTAGCAAACCTTCTATTAGGAGCATTGGAAGACCCTTGGCTTGGAGGATTTTGGCCTTGAGGAAACTATCCACCCTTGGGATTTGAGAATGCACCTTCAAGACGGGCCCTCTTGGCCTCACTACTTCTTTTATTTCTCAACCTTTCCCTCTCTAGTTGTTCGGCGTATGTCATGAGGCGGGACAAATCCGTATTGGCTATTAGCATGGCGGTATGACACTCTTCATTCAGCAAGTCAGATACACCCGACATAAATTTGTTCATCCTAGATCTTGGCTCGGCAACTAATTGAGGAGCATACTTATAGAGTTGGTTGAACTTGAGGGAATACTCGCTTACGCTCATAGACTTGCTTTAGATTTATAAATTCCTTCATTTTCGCTTCTCTTTGCTCCAAAGGAAAGAAGCGGTTGAGAAAAGCCACTTTGAACTCTTCCCAAGGGATAGCATCACCATTCCCATTCTCCATCTTCCATTGAGTGAATCATATTTGAGCCACCCCTTTGAGTTGGTAGGCCGCCAACTCCGCTTTTTCTTCCCAGTTAACCCCTATAATGGACAACAACTTATACACCTCATTAATGAATTCTTGTGAATCCTCATCCACCTTGGACCGATGGCACTCTGGTAGGTTCATTCAAGTAAAATCCCTCACCCTAGAGACTGAAGTAGGAGCATGAGGGGCTTGTGCCCCTTTGTTGATTTGATTAGTCATGACATAGGCCAATGTGATAGGCTCTTCTTCCTCTTGGAATCGGCATGATCTAGAATAGCAAAGAACATTCATTAGAGGAAAAACCTTACCTTACTCCTAAAGCACGACATAGATAATAATGAAGGGAAACATTTCCTAAAATGCCTCATAGCCACTTACTCATAGTTGTGGTGCACTTCACAACCATAAACAAGACTCTATTGACATGGTGTATTGGATTCTGAGGACCATCAACAACCTAGTTCTCTGTTACCAAGTTTGACACAACCAAAGCCAAGGGCCTAGATGTGACAATGGAGAATTTGAACTTGAAGGGAAGCAAGAAAGCCTCTTAGCATATCCATTACTCATTCTTTGTTGTGAAATCAAAGTAAAAACAACAAGAATATAAAAAAGGAAAAAAAGGCCTAAGGGATGTCTTGGATAATCATAAAATACTCAAGAGTCAAGCTCAAAGCATAGATAGATCCATTGTTCCAACAACACCTCTAGATATAGATTGGGTAGGGGCCAAGAAATTTTCCGGGATCACCCTCATGGTATCGAATGTTCAACATAAAGAGATAACGAAATCAAGAGTTGAATACCTAGTGTCATGAACTTGAGGACTCACCAAAAGCTTATCTTCAAGAGGCCAAAACTAGCCACGTGGAGGATAATCATGAGGAGCTCCAGTTCCTACATGGTAACATCATGTAGGCATAGAGTATGCATCAGTACATTTGAATATACTAAGTATATAGGATGCGATACAATAAGACATAGCCAGCATAGTAAAAATGCATAATCATAAGCAATGGAGAAGTATAATAATAATATGGCATGCATGATTAATGTTTGAAGTAGAACATGCTTGTAAAACATAAGCTTATATATAACATGATACATGTGTAGGAAGAGACCATATCCATATGGCCCAAGTAAGTTTTACTTGAACTCCAAGGAATGCCTCCCCTTGGAAGGTGATTGAGGTACATACCCCTCAATAAGGTAGATGGGCATACCACCCCCTATCATAGTGGTGAAGGTATATACCCCTCAACAATGTAGATGGGTATGTCACCCCCCATCATAGTGGTTGAGGTTCGACACTCCCTCAGCAAGGTGGATGGGCATGCCACCCCTATCATAGTGGTTGAGGCTTGATACCCTCTCAACAAGGTGGTTGGGAATGCCACCCCCCAACAAAGTGTGCTCAACTTGTAATACTATGATAGTTTTCGTGAATTTAATACATACTTACAATCCCTTAATCATCATGTAGTCACTTGATTCATAAATTATGCAATAGATCATCAATAGCTCAAGAATCCTTGTCAAGATATTTTATCAAACACTTGGCGGGTGTACAATGCTATTTCAAAATTATGCAATTCAAGAGTGAAATCATGTCAGAAAGATTCATGTAAATTAACCCACCAATACCTTGTAAAACCCTCATGCAAGATAGCTTGAAATCCCTCATCAAACCTCATAATAGATTACAGTTTAATAGTCAAAACATGCCTAGTCATAACAGACAAACCATCTCATAGTATAAGCTTGAAATAGGTAGACATCTGATTCCAATCAACATGTCATAAAATCGCAACATCATTTGTAATCATAACTCATAATAAGTAATACCTATAAGTAACACAACTTGAAAATATGTAATTTTCATTAAATAGAAGCTTGGACACCATGGGTGAAAGGACCCGATGGTTGAAGCACAAATATCTCAAATTTTGGTATTTCCTTGATGTAGTTTTAAATGAGAACATGAAGCTTGAATGAAGTTCTTGAGATCTGGAATTAAGCTTGGGATATTTGAATTTGGGTGAAATATTTGGTTAAGTATTAGAGAGGGTATTGAGAGTGTTTTTGAATGATATAGAGTTGAAAATAGCTAAGTATAGCATTTTGACACATATGAGGGCACGGGACCAAGACCCTAATGCCTTAGGCCAAAACAGGAAAAATAATGAAATCAGCACACTGCTCCGCGATAGGTCCGCATCGCATAGCCATCGCGGACAGTCACTAAAAATTGAAAAGTTTGTGAAAATTAAATATCCCTATGGGTCTTCTAAAATAAGGTTTATACCCATTTTCCACTCAATTGTTTCACTGATTAATAATATGAGGATGATGATTTAGTTATATCCTCAAATTTTGATTACAGTGGAAGCAGTGGTGATGATATTTGTTACAACCTTATTTGTCATGAAAAATTACTATGCCCTAAATTTCTCCTCTTTTATTTTACGCAACTATAGTGACATTGTCATAGCATGATGAAACTTTGTTTTTGATGATGCATGATACTTATTGGCTAAGCTAAGGTAAAAGTTCACACAAGCTAATATGGACGTTCATTGAATAATTAAAACATGTAATTAATTATGTGATTGTACTAACTGATTTAATTTTATGCAGATGAAGCACATAATTTTTTGAACTAAACTCAAGCTCGTGGAGTTGTTGATATTGATTTAAGTGTTGATGTGTTTTGGCCTAATATAAAAAAGACAGGAGATTCTACAGACCAAAGGGCTTACAAAATATTAAATCAAGTAATAAGGTGTAAGAAGATTGTATAATGAATGAAATAGGAATGGGTGGTAACCATATATTCATGTGGCAGATATGGAAAGAAGAAAACAATAGGTGGATGGCTGAAAACAATACACTTCCTTTGGACTTCAATTGTTAGAATGAATTTATGACTTAAACTGCGGAGTCTCCATCTGCTTTGATCATGCCCTTGATGAGGTACCAGAAAGAGTGGTTCTCTTGCGCATTGAAGCAAGAAGAATCTACTACTAGAGGCAGTATTCTTGCTGATGATATGGGGATGAGGAAGACTATTCAAGCCATTTCTCTTATGCTTATTAAACGTGAATTAGGGTGAACAATGTTTTATTCTACTTTGACATAACCTGCTTTTGTACACTCAGAACAATGAAAGGAACCATTATTATATGTCCTGTAGTGGATTTGATTCAATGGGACAATGAGATCGACCGCTTCACCACTAAAGGAAGCAACAAAGTTCTTATTTATCGTGGTGCCAATATGAAGAAAAATATTGACAAATTCATGGAATATGATTTTGTTATCACTATCTACTCCATAGTGGAGTTCGAGTATAGGAAGAATATCATGATTTTGCACTTTATGAAATGCAATCCTATTATTCTGGATGAGGTAAGAATTGCATGATAGAACCACATATTTGATTTTGTTTTATATATTTCATTTGGAATGAGGATCTACCTAAAATAAATTTTCTATCTTCACAAGGTAGGGGTAAGACTATAGTATATTTGTTTCTATTGACTGAGCAGTCTGTTCAAAGTTCACATTTGAAGGTTTTTTCTTCACTTGTTAATTTCCCTAGTTATTGTGTGTACGACAATGCAAACACTTCATCAATAGTTTTCGAATGGATTACACTTCTGTGGAACAGGCTCATTGTGTGAAAAGATATAAATAACAATACTACATGAGCTATTCTTGTGCTAAAATCTTCTTATAAGTGGGCCTATAGTGGTAGTCCCCTCTAGAACTGTACAGGAGAGTTGTACTGACTTATACGTTTCTTGTGATTCATGTTGTTTCGTGGATAACATAATTCACATCATTATTTTTGGAAATAAAATACATCCTTAATTTTGGACAGGTCTGTTTCATGCAAATTCTTCCATATTTATATAACTTCTGTGTAGATTGTGATTGCACAGCTCTTGAATATAGATATATTTAAAGCTTTGTTTTTGATCCTTTCCCCTAACTTGGTTGGATAGATGAACATATAACTGGAGATTTTGCTTTATTTTTTTACTCTATTATATTTGTTCATATTTCACAAGATATTTGTGGTTAATGTTTCAATGTCATTTGAAAATCTTTCTTCGTTGACTCTCATTTTAATTTCCAGCTTTTTGAAATCTTTTCTTTGTTCCCTTCTGCATTTATATTTATTTTTGCTCATTCGAGTGCCCACATTACAACCTCAAATCTATTCGGCACTTTCGCTAGTGGGCTGGTGTAAGTAATCAAATTGATATATTTATTTTGGTACTTCTTGTTGTTTGTGATAAAAATCATTGTTGTTGATGTGGTGGTATTGATACATCTTTTGTTTCTAGTATACTGACTGACCCATACAATCTCAAGGGAACGTGGGATTGGTAGAGATGCGATGATTTTATTGAAATACAAAATTTTAATAAGCATAATGGTGAGACCTACTAAAAAGGGAACGACTGTTGCTATTGCACTTCCTTCGAGGATTGTAAGTTTTGTTCACTTTAACTTAGGGCTCGAGTTGACAATCGTTTACGCTCCACTTTAGCCTATTACTTACTTCTGCATTCATGTTATCTTGCGCAAAGATTCTTTGGATGTTAAAGAACACTACTACACATCACTGTGCAATGAAGGCCAGACACAATTTAATACTTATGTAATCTATGTTAGTCTGTACTTATTTAACCAGACCTTGCTTATCTGAAAGTCACCTTCGCCTTTTTTTTGTTGTCCATTTGCTACTTAATGTGATGTTCTTATTATATTTATTTTACTGAGACAACTCATGGTATTTTCTTGTGTATTTAATGATTATATTATATATGTTTCATCTAATTGCTATGTGTTAATTCATCATGAAAACGTGCAGACGTTTCTTTTATGGATATCCTGAAAAACAATCATTTTACACCCTATTTTGTGAAAAAAATCTTATGACTAGCTATTTCACCTTGTGAAAAAAAGTAAATAACAAGAGCCGGAATAATCTGTGTATTATTAGTAGTTCTTATAAATATATTATTTCTTTTTGATGTATTTTGGTGCAGATATATTCAAGATTGTATGCTGATAGATAACTATGTTGATAATTTATATCTAGTCACAAGCTTGCGACAGGTATGGATATTCTGCTTCTAATGACGCTCAAATAGTACCTCTCACTTGGAGGATAAAGCGATCGTTGTCAAATATAAAATCTAACCAAGGTTAAGATCGAATCCCAAGGGAATGCGGGGTTTTGCCACTTTGGTTCACTAACAATTAATTCAAATATCAAAAAACTTAATTCTCAAGGATGGGGAGGTTTTGCAATGACTGACAAAAGCTTGAACTAAAATAATAAAATAGAGAGATAATCAAATTGGAGAGCAACTTGGAAATTTGTGTACCCTATGATTCACTAACTTAAACACCTCGATTAACACAACCTAAATTGGGACATTGCATGTAGGATGGTAACTTAGGTTCTTCCAACCCTTTGGCAAAGGTGAAGGTCGAATTTCACCATGGCGCTTGGCTGGCTACCATAGGGTGCCAAACTAATCATTACCTATTTTCCCAGTCAACCTCTCTTTGGCCGGGTTTGGTATATTAGACGACAGGGAATCAATCGAGTTCCATCACCCATTTCTTTTTCCTAGTCATCATTACCCGGATCGTGATCATGGCAGTAGGCATGATTTAGTATTCACAACCATTAAACAATAATCAAAATGAAGAAAAATGAATAATACATGCAATTATCCAACTCAAGAAGTGCAAATAATCCGAGTTTTCTAAGTTAGTTACTCATGGTTCCCACAACCCCAAGTTGTGGGGTTTAGCCACTCATGGCTTAGGCAAACAAATAAAAAATGAATAAACAATACATGGTAGATTTTTTACCCAAGAAAATTGAAGAACAATGAAGCTCACTTTGCAATTAGAATCACAAGCTTGAATAATGAAATTAATCCATAAGTGAATCTAATCTCCAAATTTGAGTCTCCAAAGATAAACCTTAAAATTTTACTCTGAAACCTCTCCAAAAACTTTGTACAATACTCAACAATGAATGAAAGCTGCTCTTAAGATCCTAAAACATACTATTTATGTTATTTACAAAAATATCCTCAAAATAATTAGAAAATCTGGTCAGTACTTGCTAAGATTCGCAGTTACGACTCATAATAGGCACAACGAGTCGTAGTTGGGCTTTCGTGGTCATCATTTGATATTTTGGACTTCACTAATATAATCCACCTCTATGAGTTGTAGTCTGGTCTATGACTCATAGTGTATTCTTGTAGTCCACACTTGCATTTCTTGGTCTAATTTTGATCAATATTGTCGATTACTACAAGGCCACCCATTATGTGTCGTGGAAGGGATTACGACTCGTACTTGAGGCTCGTATGGTTAAACTTCAAATTTTAAAATTTTGTTTTTGAACACTATTAGCTCATACGAGACCACCTCTATGACTCATAGCATGAGCTAGGACTCGCAATGGGGTTTGTATGTCCTGAAAATCATCAAAAACTACAACTTTTCCCAAAACCAAG
>JAABOM020000002.1:13774059-13793588 GCA_011800125.2 Solanum clarkiae
AAAAGTTGGATAACCATTTTAACCCCCTATATCAAATTAAAATACTATAAAATATTTAATTAATTATTAAATATTAAATAGTAATACATAATTATCATAATTAAGCAGATTTAAGGTTAGTCTCTTTGCCAACCATGACTATTTGTTTTCTTACCTTTTAAATTGCAATTTATCATAATATTATTATACTAATTATATTATGTTATATTGCATGTTAGTATGACATTAAAACTTAAAAGAGGAAGATGTTAAGTCAAAAAATAAAATGACAAAAATAACCACAGAAAGTTGTAAAATGTTTTAATCCTTTCAGAAAGTAAATTAGTTATATTTCTTATCCATTTTGTATATTTATTTTCCAACAAATGGACATACCATCATTTAAATAATTATCATTCCCTTTATTGCTTTGATGCAACACAACTTATAATATTTAGGAAGGCCAAAGTCATCGCTAATTAAAGGTTAACTGTCATATGCTTCAAATAAAAAAGGCCAAAAGCCTCAAATAATTTTGCTATAGCTTTTCACTTTATTTTTTAAAAATATTCACATTCATAACTCATATCTAATTACTTATTCCTTATTTTTATTATTGATTACTCTCATATTTTTCATATCCATAACCTCCAAATATTTAATTTATAATTTTATAATATCTTTTGGTATTCCTCCACCTTTATCTATATAAATACATCTTTTTTGTTTCAAGAGATCCCTAATCAAAGTGAATTTTTTTCATTCTATAGTTAAAGTAGTAAAGTACTTATACCATTATTATGCTATTTGAATCATACTTTGGTTTGACTCAATGAGGAGCTAGGGCTCTTGAATTTTGATTGGTTATGTGATAAGGTGTCGATAAGAATTCAAAAAATGATATATTGATTTTGATTTTTCCATCTATATTATTCTGATTAAAATCTTAAAAAGAATGTGTGGGGTACTTTTTCTTCTCAATTTATTTTTGTGTTTTATCTCTATTGTACTCTAATTTAATTTTCTATGAATTTCAAATTGTAATAAGTTATGGGCAAATTTGTCGTTTGTATTTGATGTTTCTTATCAAACTTTTAAAGATTACTATGTAATTGTTAGATTCAATTATCATACGTACTTTCTTTTATATAATTTATTATTCTAATGAATCTATAAAAGAATATATGGGATATATGCAGAAACTAGTCTGATTGAAATGGATGACTTCCTCAACCAAGATGTGAACAATGATAGCATGGAGTCTGGTGAAAACATACCTAAAGATGTATTGCAGCTAGGGAGAGATGTTGAACTAGTGGGCAAATTTCTGCAAGACAATGTACAGGATTCCACCAGAGAGCACTAAGAAAGCGAGATCCCACGGGTTGCTTGTATTATCTTGTGAACTGTTATTTCATGTTTTCGTCTGCTCTTGCTTTTCTTATATAGGTCCCAAAGAACAAGAGGAGCATAAAGCTGAAAAAGACTAGTGAGATAGATGGGGAAAACAAGGCTGCGCTTCAGCGGCAGAACTCTATTACTCGTTGCTCAGAAGAATCTATTAATATACGTAAATCAAAGGCTAGCAGAGGTTCAGTACCGTCCCTTTCACAAACTAGGATTTCAGTCATTGAACACACCAACTCTAGGTTATGTATTCTCTTAGCCTTAACACAGACTTGCATATTCATCATACAGAGCAAAACAACACAATTGGAATAAAAGAAGTGAAAGCAGTCGTCATGGTTGTCAAAAAACTAATAATACATTGCTTCTCAGGAGATATGGGGCGCTTAATTTTTGTTTGGGTGTCTACAGCTTTTGAGCTCTAATGATCTATGGATGTATGCTCCCATTGATGGACCTTGGAGTTGAGTCATTTTTACCCATTTAAATATATGAATAAAGTTGAATATTTTATCCATTTTTACTTGACAGATATTTGATCAACTCATATCCAATACGACCCGCTCATTTGCCACTCCTACTTCAAAGTTCAAACGTAGGAAAGCTAAGACAGAAATGCATATTATCATGGACCAATCAGTATCTTTGTTGCATATTAACGTGGAGTTATATTTACAGGATTTCTGGCACAGACAACAGTATTAACATACACTAAGAAATATAAAGTATTCAGGAGGGTGGAAATGGAAAAAAAAAATGACGCACTAATCATCTCTTAGAGAAGATCAATGCATGTATACATTTTCACCCTCAGTTTTTGTACTTCGCAATATTGTCTTTTCAAGTTTGATATCATCAGGCATTTAACTGCTGCTACCAAAAGCCATAGCAGTTCTCTCAACATGCTTCAGTAAGATCCCATATATTTTGTTCCTTACCCTTTGACAAACTTCAATTTCTGAGTCATCCAAACACCCATCGTTTCGAGCATTCGCCTCCTTATTGATAACCACATCTAACCAATCATTGACTCTCTTCACCTTATACATCATTCCTGCTATTTGACTATCTACTACCATTGAAGAAGCTTTTATTTCAACCTCATCGAGGTACTTCTCTACATGTCCCAAAAACAATTTTCTACACTCCTTCTGCAACAAAGAAGCTAGGAGAGTGGCTGTAGGCATTGTGCTTCCCCTAGTCCATTCAGGTTGCTCATCTTTGTCAGAAGACACTAAGAAGGGAATCTCATCAGTGTTCGTATGTGATTTGCTAACATATGACCCTTTAGGTTTGGTATCTCGATTTGATATGCTGGACTTCTTCGGCATGGTGGTGACATCCATAGTGTTACGGATTGGATGGAGAGCAGAGGAGCATGGTGAAAGATCAAGAGCCACAGCATATTTTATCCACAGAGATGAATTTTTCTTTCTCTGAACTGCAACGGTCAATGCTTCCTTAACTGAACTGGTGTCATCAGTTGAATGATCAGCTTCTCTTGAAGTTCTAGGTGGACTTATTTTTGCAAGTGACTGTAATATTAATCTAGTCTGAGCCATGTCATCTTGAAGATCAAAAAATTTATCAACATGAGGCTGGAGATCATCTTCTTCAGCTAAATGGAATTCTGAGAACTTGCTGGAGAAAGGAATGTGTTACTCACCATCAACAATATGGGCCAACAGAATGGAATAACATCAAAAAGGAAAAAGAAAGTAACACAGGAATTGCAGTCAAAACAATAAGATGATACATTGTATTAATTTTATAATCGAAAAAACAATATAATGACTTGGAATGGAAACCAGTAGTTTCTGTAGATTGTTGGAACGCACTTAAGAAATATTTCAGCTCATTAGATAGAGACAGCTAATTTTATGATGACATTCTCACCATAACCGTCATATACTTTAAATTGTTTCACCTATGGCATAGAAACTGCCAACATAGTCCCTATATTGTGTCACTGGGTAGTAAGGCATTTCAAGGAACTCTCAGTTAATTCTATGCTCCCTTGTGCTACCTCTATATCTATCTTGTGTCTTTTCCTGTTTAGAAAATGGTACATTACTACATTCCATAATCTTTACTGACGAAAACAACCATGATAATCTCTACTGAAACAGGATATGTCGTCTGAACATGGATGTCTAATATTAGTTGTAACTATTCTCTACTTGCAAAGACGGTGCTATGGATCATTAAAAGACAACCCCAAAATAATACAGGAAGAAAGGTTGTTACCAAGATGTAACTTGAAACTAGTAACTAGCTCTTTTAGCTTCACCTAGACAATTTCTAAAGTTCAATATCCTACTTTCTATCATTACAACCCAGGCCTATATATAGACCATGTTAAGCAATAGAGACAAGACAAAAATCAAGAACAATGCAATGTCCTCACAACAGAGACCAAAGGCCTCATATCATACAGAAACTATCAGTCAACCAACTAAAACAAGAAGAAGCAAGACAAAAGGAGAGATAATCAGGAAAAATTTCTACTTAGTTCACCAACTCATCTTGAATAAAGTAAGATTTATATCAGAAAGTGCACCTTAAGGAATTGAGCAACCTCTCAGCTGCACAGGCTTCTTGCAAAGCGTCAGTAGCTGCAACCAGAGCAATGTCTCTTTGTTTTACAACCTCCTGAAGTACAAGGAAAAATAACAAGTGTATCATTATAAGTCACTAACCTTTCATGCAAGTATTACCATGGAAGTAACTTTTGGTTAAACCTATTACCTTTCCAAGCTTCACCAAGCTCGAGGGGAGTGAGTCCCATGATATACCAGCTTCTGCCCCTCGTCTGTCATTAGCAAAGCAATCAATTGGATGCGAGGCTCGCTCACAATTTATCTTGGAGAAAGAAGTTTTGCTTTTAGTGGACCTCTTCATTTTCTTTGCAGAACTAACCTCTCTTCTTCTTGGTATTGAACTTGAATTGTCATCGGAGCTATCTGACCTTACAGAACGAACTGATGAAACCTGTCTATATAAAGTGAATAAGGATGAATTTGAAGGAAGAAGCACAAACAATAGTATGCTAAAATAGTTAAACATGGCATTTATCCCAAATGATGCCTAATAAACAGAAAGAGAAGTATTGTCACTGGGAACAATATAATCAATTTATGGCATGAAAACATGATAGTAGCAGTCAATTATGTAAAGAAAATGTATCTCTCTCTGACTCCATGTTGAAGCCTAATCACTGGCTATTACTCTAAATAGTTGGTGACACTGCACAAGCATGCATCAATAATAATTTTGCAGTATCAACATAGCATGCTTTCTTATGACGATTACATATTTGCACTTGATTTAGATTTTGGTTGCATAAATCTGTACAAAAACCTTAACCAGGCTTTGATATAAGTCAATTACTAAACTTCAGTTCAAGCAACAAGAAAAATCATACTCTTTTTTTTTTGTTTAAAACTTATACTTCAGTTTAGAAAATGCATTGCTAGTACAAACTATGTGTATTGACAAGTGTAAGAACCCCATAATAGATATTTATAGACTTCAAATTATCACAACGATATTGGAATAATTAACATGAATGAAAGTAAATTTGATAGTTAGCACCCTCACGGTTGGACTGTGACTACGAGGTGGCTTGACAACTGAAGAATGGAAGATTTCTTTAACTCCCAAAATCTCGGACTCGTTCCAACTTCTTCTCTTTGAATTATGAGACGCAAATGAGAGCAATGACAATATGCTTTCTGTATCACTATCAATATCAAAGGATCTTTTCTTTCTCTTTTGCAGTTCTCGAAAAAGATCAAAGTTTCTCTTCTCACTGTGAGATCTTTTAGCACTGCAATCCAAGCCCATCGTCTTCTCACATGAACGAACTTTTGAAGCACTTAGGGATCGAAATTTTCCTTTAGATTGACTTTCCAAATGATCATTTTTGTTCTTCAACCCATCAGGATCAGATAATCCACGAGACAACTTTCTTGAATGGGTTGGGATTTCAATTATCCTATTCTCAGATATTACAGTTTTTTCAACAATAGAATCAGAATTAAATGCCTGAAGAATGTTCATGTCTTGAGGGGTTCCATCACATGTGTGCCTACCAGGGAGAGGCGTTACGCCCCTTATCAATGGAAAAGGGTGAGCATCCTCCAATTTTTGTACATAAATGAATTGACCCAATTGCAATTGGTTTGCAAGAATCATTTCATTTTGTTCTTCTGGCAAGGAAACATACATTGCATGTGAAATATCTGAAACTTTTAGGTAAAATCCTCTATTAGGCCATAGATCTCCTTCTTCAAGAACAGGAATAATGCTTCGGATTTGCAATAACATTGTTTTTCCATCATCCTCAGAGTTGGAGGCATTACCCCCAATTTTCATATCCTCAAGAAACTTTAGGAGAATCCCAGACTTCAAAGACGCCATGATTATTATGTATAAACACTGGTAACACCCACTATCAAGATTACTAAGCAAAATCGAATGTGGGTAATAATAAGATTGGCTACAAAAGAAGAAACCATTCACATTCAGATAAAGGATAACATGAGAGAGAAGATAGAAAGTTGGGGTCTTTGTGCTTAACTGAGTTGATGATTACAGAGAAAATTAGCAAGAAAATGCTTAGCTTTGAGCCAAAGAAGGGATGGTTATGGAAGAAACTAATGAATGAAAGACATGGCACGGAAAGCGGAGGAAATTGAGTGGCGGGGAAAAAGAATTCAATTAGAAAAGGTTGATAACTTTGACTATTAAAGAAGCTTCCACTAATTAGGGGATAAAGTTAAGTAGGAGATAAAATGTATTTTTTAAAAATTTCCTCTACTCGTTTTTAAGAACTTATGAAAGTTTTATTCCCTCTTTTCTTGATATGGTATTTTTAAAATTTATAATCTAAAATTATTCTTAAATTTTTATTTGGTCGAGAATCAAAATTTCATTAAGGCTAAAACGAGAATTTTAAAGATAAATTATTTATCATTAGAGTAAGATAATATTTTTTCGAAAGGAATCAAAAATAGAAGAGTGTCAGATAAAATGAGATAGACAAAATAGTATTTTTTAAATTTTCTTCACAAAAAATGAGAAATTATAGCATTCAAAATTTATTTTATCTTCTTTCTTTTTGTCTTCTTCATTTTCATCTTTCTTTTTATTATCAGGGAAAAAATAAAATATCTCAACTTCATCTTCTTTTTCTTTCTTTATTTATTTATTGTGTTTATCGTCTTCATCACCACCTTTCTCGTCCTAATTGTTTTGTTCCTCTCTCTGTTAGAATTTCGTCACTTTTTAAATTTGAAGACATTTTTTATTTCCCTCATAGTTAGGATTTTCAATTTTCCTTGTAAAAGTGATGATTTAAGTTAAAGAAGATAAAAAAAAAAGATACATGAATTTTCATAAATTTTACTATTTAATGCTTTGATAAATATGTACTTGGGTTGTTCTTGCTATTCCTCATTGATTGTTACACTCTTTGAAAATTTTAAATATGTTGTTGTGCTTTGGTGGTTGTTATTATATATTTTGTGATAAATTTGTTGTTGAAATTGTTATACTCTTTATGAGAAAATATATTATTGAAGTTGTTATACTCTTTATGAAACAAATATTTTCTTGTAGTTAGTGGTACCAGTGTTGATGGTAAGTTTTTCAGATTCTACTGTGAATAAATGAAGCAATTACTAAAGTACGTATAATAACTATTAAACAATCTGAGATGGTTGGGTGAAGCAGTTACTAAAGTTTCTATGGCAACTCTTGATGTCGCCCAAGCTACATATTCTTTCTGAAGATTTAAGCGGTCGTTGTCAAGATATATAACTTAACCAAGGTTAGGATCGAATCCACATGAAATATGGTCAGACTAGGCATTATTGCAAGCAGGTCGAGTGAATTAACCTATTTATCTCCCGAAGAGGGAGGGGGGTTGTAATTGTAAGAAAGTAAACCTAAAATAGAACAAGTATTGTGAAACAAGTGAGAGAAGTAACTAGGACATTGTGTTCCCCGTGATTTCTTAACTTGGCATTACCAGATAATTGTAATCTTTTCTAGTGTGTAGCATGTAGAACGGTAAGTTAAGTGTACTAAACCCTTTGATCCAGGCGAGAGGTAAGTTTCACTATGTGATTTGATCCATTCCCATAGTATGACATTACTAACCTTTATCTATTGTTCCAGTACAACCTCCGCTTGATCCATTTTGATTGATTAGACGAGAGGATCATATCAAACTCTGTTAATTAATCTCTTTTCCCTTTCATTACTTTTTTGATCCAGTCAGTAACAACTAGACGAGTTCTAACATTGGCCACCGTTAAAAAGAAATCAAAATGAAGAGAATTAAGTTCATCATGGTTCCCACAACCTAGTTGTGGATTTAGCTGAAAGAATCATGATATAGAATAATATAATCAAGCATTTGCAATGATAAAGTTAAGAATAAGAAATCCCAAATTCTTCAATAGAAATCACAAAATAATGTTTTCGATGTAAAAATCACAAAGTATGAAGTCACAAAGTTGTTTCTCAAGTATTTTCACAAATCCAAAACAAAATAGAAAAACTGGATTTAGCAAGCTTTACAATCTGGATTACGGGTTGTTAGTCCGTACCTGGGCTTCATATTCTTCATTCTTCAAAAATTGGCTTCACTTCCACGAGACCTTTCTACGGGCCATATTCAGATTTATGGCCCGTATAGCATTTTGTTTGATAGCTTTTCAGAGACTCCTCCAATTCTGATCCTCAAGGCAAGAAATCTAATCCACGACTCATATAATATTTCATGGCTCATCTAATAATTCATGGATGCAACTTCAAAAAATATGCCCTTCATTGGATCTTAACTACAAAATTCCTCTACGGCTTGTTGAAGTATCCACAGCTCGTAGAATGCTTTGTACTTCTTCAAAAACTCGGTATTTGCTGCACTTTGCCCAAAATCATGTTAAATCTTGTTTACTGAAAAATAAACATAAAAATACATCAAACCTACTAATATCGCTTTGAGAATACACAGAATTCCATGGTTTAAACATCAAAACTATTATATTTTGACAACACATCAACACCTTCAACTTAAAATTGTTGCTTGTCCTCAAGTGACAGACCCAAGCTACATAAGCAGTATAACAACACATAGACCTCAATCTAGTAGCATATATTATCTCTACATCAAGCACAAATACCCACAATAACTCATCAATGCACATTTGATAGTTATCAAATAAATCATAGAAGGTCAATACATGTGACAGTGCAACTATGACAAGCAAGGTAACCATATATAAGCAACAATCACTGAAAATAGCCTAGAATCAATAGTGTAATGTTAGTACTCTTACAAAAAGAAGTCTCATATCACACTCATGATAGTATTTTCAGATTCAATGTTTGGGATTACACAAGATCTCTTACACTCACAACGGATATTTAAACACTATGCTCAATACCATATGTTTGCCCCTATACTCACAACTATGACTTTCGACTACTTGGAGTAGGATCACTATAGGATTTTCTTGGCTTGTAATGTAGGCTTAGAAGGCTTTGGTATGATGTTTAAAGAACACAGTAACTAATGACCCTCCTTAACACTGTGTTATTCTACATTTTGGCCCTACCAACACTATTATTTTCGACTCATTCTCCCCTTCTTTTGTTTCAAACTTTTTTGGGTACCTTATTCTCAGTTTTAGCTCATTCCCTTTTATTTTCGCATTCTGTTTTTTTTAGCTCATTGTTTAGGCATCTATTTATTTTTCTTGCACTCATAGCACATTCTCCCCCCTCTTTTTTTATGTATCACTAGCTTTCACCCTATTTATTGTGATTGACCTTATACCAACCACCCTCAACTTAGTCTTTTGGCCTGAGTAGAGGTGTACAATATCCAATCTGTGAATTAGGGTCACTTTTGGTAGCCACCCTCAACTTAAGCTTTTTGCATCAGTCAAGGTGCACAATATTTAAGGAAGGACCAGGGCCAATTTTAGGATTTGACGTTCAACAAGGTTCAGATATTTAGGTTTATACAAAGAAAAAGGTACATGTCAAGCTCAAACATTAGGATCAGTGGGCTAATATGAACAATAACCTAAAATTCTTTCCTAACCAACTAACCTACAGTCTAAGTAAAAGTAACACGACATGTTTTGAACTGAAACATAGTATAAGAATTAAGCAAAGAAAACTCACTCACACATGACACCGATTACACTATTAATATAGACTCTCAGATCATGCTTTTCATCAGAATTAAACCTCACTTATCAGAACAAGCACTATCAATCATCAATATCATATGGTTGTTGTCAAGACTACCTGACAAAAATTTGATGGGTATTGTTTTTCACAAAAAACTAACATATGCCACAAACTTTAGTACTATATGCTACTAAGACTACTTATATACCCTAAACGTGTTGGTTCAACAGAAAATAAATGTCTTTAGGGAACGAACACAAGCAAGAAAATCTCTTGAACTCAAAATTTGGGATAGTTATAGGTCATAGTTACTCAAACTTTACCGAGGCCTATAACTACCCACACTCTATCAAAAAAAATTGTATTGTCCTCAATACATAAAATATAACAATATCAAAGAATAGGGGTCAAAAGGAACATACCTGGGCACCTAAACATCGGTCTCTGCTGTGACTGACTACCCTCAACATACCTAGTGATCTCCTAAGTAAAGACAACTTATCCGGAGGGTCCAACACCCCTCATCGTCTCTAACTCCTGTGTCTACAGTGCCTCTTCATCCTATATAGAGCGAAGTCTCGCAAGCTCAAGCTTCTCCTCCTCTGTCATCTCTTCCTCTCGCCTCGCAACATCTGGATCATCAATGCGAGGCCACTTCTCGAGGAGCGGAGTGATGTATCCTTGGGGCCAAATAGATCAACAATCGCCTCACTAAGAGCAGATGGAGATAGAACAATCAGTGTTGATATTGCTGCCCTAATCTCGGATCAGAGATGCTAGATCTCCGCCCGAATAGATGTCATGTTGGCAGGCTGGGCTATACTGAGGCTCTACTCCACTCGCCTCTTAAATGCATCAATAAGTCTATGTACTAGTGTGAGCCTTTCTTAAATAGTAGCCATATAGTGCTTCTACGTACGTACCTCAACCTCTGAGGCTGAATTTGCTGTAGTAACTGAGTCAATTGTGACTCAGTGTGTGCCTGCCTCTATGCCTTTCTTTAAGGCCTGAATGGATGTCGCTGACACGTAGGTCATGCTAATGAGTGGAGACTATACGGGCACGACCGCTGGTACAGTAATAGTAGTAGTAGTAGTGAGCCCCCCCTCTCTATCAGCCTCGGTTTGTGGGGGGCCCTCAGCAGTGGGAGCAGTAGTTGTGGAAGAAGATGGAGGATCAGACAGTGGCGTTGCGACAAACACCTCTGGGATATGGACTGGAGTGTATGGTGCTCGCCGAAAAGCCACTAGATTCTTATCAGCTTTTATCAGGATAACATCTAATATCCTCTAAACCTCAATCAGTGTGTCAAAGTGGTGAAGAATCTTCACCCCCACTGCTATACAGAGACGACATATCAAGCACGGGAAGGGGATGGAGGTAGACCTCTTCGGGTCCGACTCATGAATATGCTCTGCTATCAGATCAGGTGGGCCAAATTAATGTCATAGCCAGCTCAGATGCTGACAACCAAAATTGCATGATCCGATGTCAAGGTGTTATCTGCATGTGTCAGCCGGATTCACAATCTAACCACACCCACCAAAATTTATCGGTGAACCTGGGGGACGCCTTCATTATGGACACCGATGATGTAGATACCCTCTCAAGGTCCTGCCCAACCATCAACACTAATATTTTTCTCATAAAGAATACAATAACAAAAATCAAAGAACAACAACACCATAACAGTTGTTGTAAGTACTTCAGCAAATGATGTGAATACTTTAAAATCGAGGAATCAACCATTTACGCTAATATTTTTCTTACAAAGAGTACAACTACAATAATAAAAGAACAACACCCATAATAGTTGTTGTCACTACTTAAGCAATTGCTATAAATACTTTAAAATCGAGGATCCAACCACCAACTTAAATATGTTTCTCACAAAGAGTATAACAACAAAAATCAATGAATAATAACACCCATCACAATTGTTGAAAGCACTTTAGCAAATGGTGTTAATACTTTAAAGTCGAGGATCCAACCATCAAGTTAAATATTTTTCTAACAAAGATTACAACAATAAAAATCAAAGATCAATAACACACATAGCAGCTATTGTAAGTACTTTAGCAAAAGATATAAATACTTTAAAATCAAGGAATCAATCATTAACACTGTCAGGAAACAAGCCTAGGGCCTAGAGGTGACAGGTGAATAGGAAACCCGAAGGGACCTCAAACAAGCCTCTTAGCATATCATACACACATCCTTGGTCGCGGAAGCAAGATAAAACAATAAGAGAGATACACACAAGGGGAATAGGGACTAAAGGAGAGAGATTAATACTTAAATAACATGTAAAAGTTTAGAAATAAGGGCAAGGAACTAAGGGAAAGCTTACATAACATCAAGACCAAGAGGCAAAGGAGTCAAGGCTCATAACATAGATACATAACATGTCCAACAAAACCTCTACTATATAGATAAGAGCGGGGACTAAGACAAAGTAACCGAGCTCATCCTCGTAGTTAACATAAGGAATAAAGAAGAGTGTCTCATTACATAATAAGAGAAACATAGATTAATGTCCCCGAAAATGGAGGACTCACTAACTAGCTTGAATGATACCGAACTAGCCACGTGGAAGAGGAGGATGATCAACTTAGGCTTCGGTTCCTACATGGTGAGATCATGTAGGCAAGAGTATGAGTTAGTACATTTGAATGTAATAAGTATGTAAGATGTAATGTAACAAGAGATAGGCATCATAATCAAAATGCTAACAATAGGCAATAGACATCATATATATGACATATATAATCAATGCTTAAGAAAAACATGTTTAAGTAACTCATGCTTATATAGGATATCATATGTGTAGAAGAGACCAAGCAAGATTTTCAAAGTACAGACCTTTTGGTTGGTTGATAATGATCTCACATCATTACCCTGGTGGTGGGGCACAAACCCCTCACATGGTTGATGATAATTTCACTTTATTACTCTAGTGGTGAAGTACAAACCCCTCACATGGTCATCAAGGCACTATCCCCATGAGTGGCTATCAAGGTACTAACCCCCCTCCCCCCTCCCCCCCAAGGTTACCTGGGTTGTTAGTCTCCCAGATCGGGCATGGTCTAATGCAACACTTTATATAGAATATATCATATACATAAGCTTTTTTCATTATCATAACATCATTCATATCATATCTCATGCTTTGGACCTTCAATTCCTCAAGAAACTATAACCAGACATTTTATCAAACATTTGGTGGGTGTGAAATGCTAGTATAAAATCATGAATTTTAGAGATGAAATCATGCAAAAAAATCCATTATAAAACTATAAATCAACACCTTGCAACACCCTCAAGCAATATACATCAAAACCCTTATCAAATCTTACAATAAATCGAAGATTTATAGCTCAAAATATAGCAAAACAGTCACAATTTCACATAACTTCTACATAGTTCATAAACATATTCATACTAGTAAACCCATTTGTAAACAACAACTTTAAATCATGCAAATTGAGTAAAAAGAAGGTTAGAACACCATGGATAAAAGGACCCAATAGTTGAAACCCACATACCTTGACTTTGGAGAACCCTTGAAAAAGATTAGAGATAGAGACTTGAAGCTTGAATGAAATCCTTGATGAAATCCTTAAGATTGGTCTTGAATTTAGGGTGGAATATGAGTCTAAGTGTTTGAGAGGATATTTGGGAATGTTAAGGATGATACGGGGGTGAAATAAGGCTAAATATAGGTATTTTCACGTATGGGAACCCTTAGGCCTAAGACTTAAAAGTCTTGGACCGAAGTCAAAAGTCAGAATAATTTTAACACTAGTGTGTGTCGCGAAATGAACGTGAACTTACATTGTTTTCAGTTCTCTCTGAAAAATTCGAAATTTTTCTACGGTTGCTCTAAAATTGAGGTTAGACCCATTTTCCTCTCAATTTTGCCCACTGAACAAGAATATGAAGTCGGATTTTTGAAATAATGCATGGATTCTAAGATATATGGAAATTACGATTTCAGGCACTTCCGAGGAACATTTTTGGGCACTTTTTGGGTCGTTTTAATATCTTCCCCTTGGGAACATTCATTCCCGAATATCACAGAAACATATATTAGAAGAGTTATCATGAACCAATCATCCCCGACAGGAATGCAACATTACATTTAAAACATCATTTTCAAAATCTCAACATAAGGGTAAAATCATCATAAACTTGTCAACTTAAACATGAATGCATATGAATGACTTGAGGGCTGAAACATAAGACTTGAAATCATAGAAAGGACTTGACATGTCATCATAAGCTTGAATAGAATGAAAGAAATACAGATATTGCTTCACTATGCCCGCATCGGCTCCCTGAGAAATACATACGAATACATGACTCTTCCAAAGGGCCTTGATGAACACTACATCCTCATCAATAAACTTCTCCACTCATCCATCCAACACCTCCACCAGGTCTTCCTTCTAAGCCAATTTATCCTCCACCTCACCCACAACTTCAAAGATTTCTATAGCACTAGAGTCACCAATACATCCCCTTAACCTAGAAGCATGATAAACCGGATAAACCATACCCCTACCATAGGCAATTCCCAAACTTAGGTAACCTTACCAACCTACCTCTACACTCTATAAGGACTCCCAATCCTCAACTCAATTGTCAACCTTAAATACACCTAACCCACTTGGTACCATAACCACCATTTTCCTCTTGGGAGACAACCTCCACTCTATCATCTTCTCACCCAAAACTTTCAACTCTAATGAGGTGGAACTAAGGTCTTGCGTAATCTAGGCCTCTTAACCCGAGAAGATTTGGAACCATCAAGAATGCTACACCACCATGCTCAACTTCCCTCAACCTGACTTCCAATCTAACCAATTGATGGACCCCACTAGTCTCCTCTTTACCACCATCAACAACATATGCTAGGCTACCTAATGCACCGACTGCAACATTAGCCTTAATGGGAAAAAAAGTAATTCACACTCATTTATAATCCTTAGGGAATTCTAACCACCTTCTTGCTATCCATAATGCACACCTATCATATTTAGTAAACAATCTCTTTTCCTCGAAGACTTGCAACACTACCCCCAAATGATTCACAAGCTCTAAACAAATCAATATCTCATCACTAGAGACCACCACAAACATATCAAGGTAGGGTTTTAAGACCCTATTCAAGAAACCCATAAACACCACCAGTGCATAAGTCAACCAACCAATACCATCAATACTAATAATGCTCACTCCTAGTGTGAAAAGACACTTAGGGATATCACCTACCCTCATCCTCACTTGAGAACAAAACCCGAACCTCAAATCAACCTTAGAGAACAGACTAACCCATTATAGTTGGCCAAATAGATCGACCATCCTTAACCGTCACATCACAACCTTATGAGTTCTACACTTATCGAAAGCATACTATGTAAGTAGCCAAATCACCCCAATACCTCCAATAACCCAAACTAAGTCCAACCAAGATTACAAGATAGGACTCTATGCAATGATAACATGGGCAACCCTTATAGACCCCTTCTAGCTACAATAGACTCGCGCAACCATCCGGGTCACACACATGAATCCTATTAGCACAAAGGAATAACACAAGGAATAACAACTCCTGGACCTGTCAAATCACCCAATTCAAAATGTCGGTCACAACATTGACCTTATTTAGGATCAACCAAGTCATAAGAGAAGTAATAGAAGATAACCTATTCACAACTTCCAATATTAGCACGCTAAGCCTAAGAAGCTCCTAATATTCGATGAATTCAACGGTCTAGGTCATTCTTTAATCACTTTCGTCTTATTAGGGTCCACTTTAATACCATCACCTGGCACCACACGACCTAGGAAGGTAACCTCTTACAACTAAACTCCCACTTTCTATTTAGCTTCCAACTTTATTCCTTAAACTTTGTAGTATTACCCTCAAATGACTCACACGCAATACCTCATTAGGGAAACAAACCATCATATCATCACCCAATCACCATAATCCTAGTAGAATAGGGACTAAAGATCTTATTTATGCGGCTTGTAGGCGTAACTGGTGCACTAGTCAAACCAAAAGACACTACCCCAAAATCAAAATATCGGAAGGGACATTCAAGGTCTTGTCTACCACCACCAACAATTCTGAAAAATAAAAAACTTAGGTTCAACACCTCCAATTCTCACAAGATGATAAATGCAACCCTTTAGAGACCAATTGCACGTTAAGACATGAGATGGACGACCTACCTCTCTTGCTATCACTTAACAACCTCCCACTCAAAGTCGGGCTCATTAGGGAATCAGGATCTAACTCTATGGGTCCCACTATCCATGAAGACACAACATACATGCAACCATTCCATCCTTAGTATGACATCAAAATCCATATGTCAACTCCAACAAGTCACAAAACAAGACTAGTCCAATACAAACCCAGATCAACACCTATGAACCTTCTAGCAACCATATACTCAACAAAAGGATAGACACCAAAGCTCCACACAAAAACTTGGGCACACAAGAAGTCCTACTAGCAACCAAAAGGAATAGAGAAGAAATAGTGGCACACTGGGCCTATTAATGATGCACATCAAAGCCAAGGAAATTTTAACTCACAGGTAATAGCATTGGGCATCTTATCCTCTCCTTGAGCCACTTGATCAACATGACTACCTCGATCCAAAGGTCGACCACCGTTACACCCTCTTTGAACAAATGGACAATCCACTAGCTTGTGACCCACTTTACTACATCCTAAGCAAGTACTAATGTTCCTCCGACACGAGCAACCATGGTTCTTCCCATACCATCAACACTTGGAATTAGTCATCCAAACCATTACCTTTTGTGTTGTAGAAATTATTTTGTCTAACCTGTAAAATAATACATATAACTATTAATAATTTACAATAGAAACAAAAGATTAAAAACCTTTCGGTTGAGCAAGAGGACAATCACTAACTTCGTGCCCAAATCCACCATAACCCAAGGAAGCATTAGACTTCTTCAAACATAGGCCACCATGGCTCTCCCCACACTTTCGGCATCTAGGCCTTTCCAACCCCTCATCACCTCTTTTACCCTTTTTACGCTTATGAGGATACTCCTTTATCGTATAACCTATCCTCCCACAACCATAAAAAGCATTAATACCTCTTAATCATGGGCCATCATAGCCTCTACCACATTTTAGGCACCTAGCATGAGGCACCACTCCACTACCACCTCTATATTTGGGACTTTGGAACTTATCCTCAACATGGGCCTTCTTAGCCTCACTACCCCACCTCTTACCATTTGAAGTCTCGGGGGCACTCACTTGTTGAATGAGTTGAGTTGCCAATGTTGTCACTGCTTTGGCCATTACCCATAAAGCATTACAAACCTCCGAATTTGACATATCGCCACTTGGGTAGCTTGAGACAAATCCTAAAATGTAACGGTTAGGGGTTAGCAATAATTCCTATGGGATCTAACTCTATTGCATGACATAGATCATGAAGAAGTGAAATATTTCCTAAAACGTCTCATAGCCTCCTACTCATAGTTGTGGTGCACAACGCAACCATGAATAAGACTCTAATTGACGCAGTTGGACTCCGAGGATCTAACAACCTAGTGCTTTGATACCATATTTGTCACGATCCAAGCTTAGGTGCTAGACGTGACTGGTGAATGGGGAACCCGAAGGGACCCCAAACAAGCCTCTTAGCATATCATACACACATCCTTGGTCGTGGAATCTAGATAAAACAACAAGAGAGATATACATAAGGGGAATAGGGATTAAGGGAGAGAGATTAGTACTTAAATAACATGTAAAAGTTTAGAAATAAGGGCAAGGGACTAAGGGAAACCTTGCATAACATCAAGACCAAGAGACAAAAGAGTCAAGGCTCATAATATAGATACATAGCATGTCCAACAACACCTCTACTACGTATATAAGAGCGGGGGCCATGACAAAGTAGCCGGGCTCATCCTCATAGTCAACATAAGAAATAAAAAAGAGTGTCTCATTACATAATAAGAGAAACATAGACCAATGTCCCCGGAATGGAGGATTCACCAGCTAGCTTGAATGATACCGAACTAGCCACGTGTTGAAGGAGGATTGTAACACCTCACACCTTACAATACTAGTACAATTCAAATGAAACATGACATGGTTTGGTCAAATTAGCGCTAATTTTTAAAAGTTCTTGAATCTCGTGCTAATGGGCTATATGTGCATCCAACGCTTAAGAGGGTCGTGTGTATACATGTTTTGTATCAAATTGAGGAGATTACGGCCTTAAATGAAGTGAGAGAATTGAGGTGCTTGTAGGACTTAACAAGCTAGCATGTGAGTCACCTACTTGCTTAGCTTAAATTTGCTAGCTAAATGGAGACGAGGCTCGACCTTGAATTTGTCCAAACTCGATTATGAATAAAGTCATGTTAAGGGTGTAACTTTGGCCCATGTTTTAGTATCATAAATGGACTATATTTTTAGCCCAAGAAGGATATTAAAAAGGGCCCAAATACATCACAACACACCTAACAAATTAAGCCCAAAATAAGTGAAAGGAAAGTTGGAAAATAGGCAGCCCAAGCCCATCAACTTGGACACCCATTTAGGCCAAAGTGTGAGGGCCAAGATGGTGGATAACCAGCTTGATAATGTGTAGTATAAGGTGGTCAAAAGGTCAAGAGAATGTTGGCCAAATACCCATTTATAAAGGGCTCCAAAGCAGCTCCACCATTCATTTCTCAATTTGAACACAAAAAAATCATATTGCTCTATCTATTTCCTCTCAACTTTTCTTAACTTTGTGAAGTAGCTAAAAGGGACTTCTAGGGTTCTTGGATAACCCCTACACCTTTAAGTAAGTGGTAAGTATGTTTACACATGTGTTTAGTGTGATTTGCTTATGAAAAACAAGAAGTATATGCTAGTATGTTTTGCTGGAAATTTGAGACAGCTTGTGCCGAGAAAGTTGCTGCATACTTTTCTTTTGTTTTAGTAATATTTCTATGGTTTGTGGGATGTATTATAAAGAGAAGTTGATGTTCTTATCATGGTTTGAGTTATAGATATTATCCTAAAGTTGTTTCCCTGATTTTGGTTTCATTTAACAAGCGCGTTTTATTGTGTTATCTTAAGTGTCATGTAGATTGAAACTTGTGGGCTGATAAATAGAAGGCTATTGCCTCACGTCCTTAATGATTGATTTGTTACTATTTTGGGACTGGTTCAAGGCTGTTTTTATGTGTAAATGTTTCTAGAACAGATTGGTTAGATTTGGAATAGGTTTGGAGTTGTGGATGTCGAAATGTAGTGAAGGAAGGTAACGTTATGTTGTCCGTTTTTAGGTTATGTAGAATTGTCATATGTTGTGCTTTGTGGACTGTTGTAGGACTATTATTGCACTAAAACAAGATGGACATGATGTGTACATGAGAATATGTACTAGAAAGTACGATTAGAGGAGAAATGGTTGAAAGAATACGCTAGGGTTTATAATTGTCCGCTTGCTGCCTATATAATGTTTTTCTATGAGACTAAGCTTCCAAAGTGTACCTATTGGCTGCTAATACTAGTTTTATCACCTACTATGTTGTAGACAAGCATTTGAAGGAAGGGAAGGTTATTTCGAGATAGTAACTGTCATGACCCAACCCAGGGGCCGTGACTAGTGTCGATTAGGCACTCAAACAATACCAAACCAAATTCCCAGTCACATAGTTAAGGATTCTACCGAAATTTCGGTAGAGTTTTCTCTGTTTTACTAACTACCCAAACCTATAAACAGAAAACCCAGCATGCCACAAACATCCATACATATATATACATATGCGGGTCGACAACGTCACCGCTGTGGTAGAACCGCCCAACAGAAGTATCATACATACATACTCACATCGCACGAAACATCCCATACCCACATGTATCCACA
>JAABOM020000002.1:13795144-13827680 GCA_011800125.2 Solanum clarkiae
TCACATCTTGGGAAAAGTTAGAATTTCTTGCTATAACAAAAATTCCTTGAATAGATAGGAAAATATATTAGATTTCATCTTAATATCTAAATCATATTCTAATATAGTAAACTAAGGGTCCATTTGGACATGATTTTCACATTTATATGAAGTTAAAATTTTATTTGGACATTCAATTATGATCTCCTAAGTTGTTTTTTTTTCTAGAAAACATAAAGACCTCATGATTCATGAAAATTACAAAAGTTTCCCCAACTTCATACCATCTTACTAAATGAGTAAATTACAGTTTGCACATGATATTCAAATATCGACGTTATTTTAATAAATCACAAATCTCCATATTTCTTTAGAACAAATATTTGCAATCAGAAATTTTCAAATCCACATAATTATCTAAGTATTCACTATTCAATAATAATGGTAACTGGTTATTCCATCTTAAGAGTCGATGCGGGCATCCTATTTATAAGAAATTTAGCAGACAAGAATGTGTTGACCCACAAATAAAGAAGCAACTTAAATGGCATAATAGTGTTCATCCATGCTCGACAATGTGCTTATGTTTTCATTATGAAACTCTAGTTTTTCCAGGAGTATTTGGGCACAAAATATGTCTCATAAATGTCAAGATGAGTAACAAGTTCAGCTTTAGAAAATTCACCCCCTCCATCATATTGAAAAAGTTTAATCCTCTTTGAAAATTGGTTTTCTACCTTTTTCTGAAACTTATCAAACACTTCAGATTTTCAATATGTGTTATGTTCAGTTTTGAACCATTACCAACAACAATTCTATCAGGACCATTATAAAACTGAAGGTTGGACAAGTTACCTCTAGAACTTATCGTATGGTGTTGTCCTTATCCTTCGTGTCCTCTAAGTTTACTGCAGGTAGGAATTCAGGAAGAACATCAAATGCTTGAGAAAAGAAATGTCCATCAATAGAAACACTCAGTGTGATTGTTTCTAGAACAAATTTGATTGGGTGATTAGACTTCCTTACCTTTCCGGGGGTTCCTACCTCAAGCAATTAGAATATTATGACTTGTTTGAGTATCTTCTATCATATCATGGTTGTGTATCATATTATGTGGAGTTAGCTCATTTCATTCAGCAAGCTAAAGTCTCTACAAAACCCGAAACATACGCCTTTCTGGGGAAAATTTGTATAAAAGATCTAGCCCCTTTCACCCACTTGACCTTGAGGGAGAAAGAACTAAATGTCTTACTAATATCATGCTTGACTATCCTAAAATCTCCACGGGTCTTGGGAAAGCAAGAACCAACCCAATTAATTAAGCAGATTTCAGAGTTAAATTTTGAAGTTCAGACAGGTAAATTTAACATTAAATGTCATTTTAGATACCACATCCTGAATCATAGTATAATAGTGCGACACGTAATCATCAGTGTCTTAAGCAGCCTAGACTTCACTACCATCAAAAGATTTTTTCGTTCTATTCTCGTCAACATTATGGAAGTCAGAATCAGGAACAACCACTAACTTATAGGCTTATGGTTCTAAATAAACAGGAGAAGTAGATTGTTGACTTTTTCTGCTCACATAACATAATCTGCCATAGCATTACGAGTAGTTTTATACCTTCTCAAATCTTTATTTATAACTTTAGGAGAAGTTTGTTTCTTCTTTTTCCTTCTTAGATGAAGTTCGAGAAGCAACTAATGTAAATGATGTGTAGCTCTATGCAGTAAGGTTAAAAAAGTCATGTGTCTTTAGTGCTCCTGTTGATTTAGGACCAGAAGCTAAGTCAGTAACTTTTCTTGATTCTGACTTCCATAGTTTTGATGAGGTTAGATGAAAAAATGTTTTGATGGCTATCAAGTCTGGGCTACTTATGACGCCGACGATTGCATGCCTTGCAATTATGCTCTGATTCACAATGTGATATCTGCAAAGCCATTTAAAGTGAAATAGAACTAGTTGAACTCCAAAAATAATTTTGAATGCAGGACAATTATTTTTATTGACCAGTGGAGATTTCTGGATAGGCAAGCATAATATCAATCAGATGCTCAATTCTTTCTCCCACAAGGTCAAGTGGGTGAAAGGGACTAGAGGTATTATCCAAATTCTCTACTAAAAGGGAGATGTTTTGGCTCTGTACAGGGATTGGTCTCCTAAATGGAATGAGCTAAATCTGGAGTATATAATATACAACTAGAGCAATAACTGACAAATCAAATTGTTGAAGTAGATAGTAGAAGCTGACAAACTTACCATGCTCAATATATTACAAGGAATAATGGAAGTGTCGTGGAGTGTTGCGAAAGAGTTTAAGTTGTAAACAGAGTGAGAGAAGGTATCCCTATGTCACTCCTTGAGAGGGTACCCTTAGTGTGGCCGGAACTCGAAAAATCATTGATGATTCCCCAAGAGAACTACCTGGCCTCATCATCACATCATTCTAAAAAGTAGAAGAATGCTCAAGAAAAGTTATCAGTTTAGATAAATAAGTCTCTGTCGATAATAGTTTTCAATGAAAAAAGTTTGAAAATCAAATAACAATCGACTATCTCGACTTAATGTCTATAAAGACTCTATGCAATCTAGGAGATTTCAAGACAAGTCTTAGGCTACCTAAAAATGAAATAATTATAATACTCAATAAAAGAAAGAAAAAGGCTCCTCCGGATACTAAGGAGGGCTCACCAAATCTTGAAACAAGATTTTGGACTTCAGTGATGCGCTTGTTAAAGGCCCCTATCACCTGTATCTACATCATCAACGATCCAGGCCCAGATGCGAATCAACAAAATCAACTCTACAATCAGTGACTTAACTCAGCAAAGGATGCAAAAATTATTGTCACAACCATCCAATACTTGCCAAGGAAAGGACGATCAAACCAATCTGGATCCAAAATAAATGTCCATCATTTTGTGACATAAGTGACATAGCTCCTATCCAACACAGGCAACGTACTTTATGGCTTCGAGTTAATATTTACTCATATCCATCGGTACTAAATACTCCTCCTAGTGACTCAATATACTCATATCAATCAACTCAGTCTCATCAATGCATTTACTCTAATCAAATTCCATCAACTCGCTCAATAAATCAACTAATCAGGACCATCAATCATGCATGCTATTGGGACTCATCAATCATTCTACACTATAACTCAAATAGTCATTTAGACACTAGTCACTTATGCTCATCACATAAAAATATGTAATATACTCATTATATACATATACAAGTGATATAGTCCTCATGCTAAGTTATGCTCAAGTAATTCAACTCATACATTCACAATAGATGTTCTAAATTCAGTCAACGCAACAAGGATTGCATACAATGTTAAAATTTAGGGATCATCTGTACTCAACAATGTGTTTATGTTTTCATTCTAAAACTCCATTTTGTTCAGCAGTATTTGGGCACTAAATGTGTCTCATAAATTTCTAGATGAGCAATAAATTCAGATTTAGAAAATTCACCCCCTCCATCACATTGAAAAACTTTAATCGTCATTGAAAATTGATTTTCTACCTTTTTCTAACACTTAACAAGCATTTCAGATTTCTAATATGTGTTACGTTCAGTTTTGAAGCATTACCAGCAAAACTTTTATGGGGACTATTGAATGTCTTCAACGAAATGAGGGACATAAGTTGGTGAGCCGATTTCACTTCAGGTATGACAACTCCACTTTGCACTTGAAGTGAGATTGAGTTTGCTTGATCGATTGTAAGTTTGGCCTTGTCAGTAGTCACATTCTTTATTGTAAATCTTTCGGATTGGCTCGATAGGGCCCCATACCTTCAAAAGAATAAGGAAGAGGAAGGGCAAATTCTTCGCACTTGAATGTTGGACAAGTTACCTGTAGAATTTGTCAGATGGTGTTTTCCTTTTACTTTGTGTCCTCAAAGTTTACTATAGCTAGGACTTCAAGAAGATCATCAAATGCTTGATAAGAGAAATTTTCATCAATCAAAACACTCAATGTGATTGTTTCTAGAAAAAATTCGACAGGGTGATTAGATTTCCTTATGTTACTGGGAGTTCTACCTTAAGCAATTAGAACGTTTGACCAACACCTAGATGAAATCCTCCAACACCTCAGCTAAACAATTGAGCTTAAAAGCCATATTGTGATTTGGTTGAGTATCTTCCATAATATCATTGTTTTGTAACATATTACGTGGAGTTAGCTCGTTCAATTCAGAAAGTGAATGTTTGTAAAAAAATCCCAAACATCCCCCGTTCTGGGGAAGATTGGTATAAAACATCTATTCTCTTTCACCCACTTGACCCTGAGGTAGAAAGAATTAAGCAACTTATTGATGCCATGCTTTCCTATCCTGAAATATCCACTAGTCTTTCGGAAGCCAGAACTAACCCAATTAATTAAGCCGAGTTTAGAGTCAATTTTGTAGTTCAGTCGGGTAAATTTAACTAGAAATATCATTTTAGATATCACATTATGAATCAGACTATAATAGCTCAATGTACAATCATCGGTCTCATAAGAAGCACAGACATTTTCATCAATGGAAACACTTAGTGTGATTGTTTCTAGAAAACATTTGAATGGGTGATTAGACTTCCTTACTTTTCTGAGAGTTCTACCTTAAGCAATTAGAATGTTTGACCAACAGCTGGGTGAAATCCTCCAACACCTCGGCTAAACATTTATGCTTGAAAATCCATATTGTGATTTGGTTGAGTATCTTCCATTATATCATAGTTGTGGATCATATTATGCGGAGTTAGCTCACTTCATTCAGAAAACGAATGTTTGTAAAGAACCCAAACATCCCTTGTTCTAGGGAAAATTGGTATAAAACATCTATTCTCTTTCACCCACTTGAACCTGAGGGAGAAAGAATTAAATGTCTTATTGATATCATGCTTGCCTATCCAGAAATCTCCACTAGTCTTTTGGAAGCTAGAGCCAACCCAATTAATTAAGCAAAGTCCAGAGACAATTTTTTAGTTCAGCCAGGTAAATTTAACTACAAATATTTTTTAGATATCACATCATGAATAAGACTATAATAGCCCGACATGCAATCATCGGTCTCATAAGTAGCCCCGACACCTCTATCCTTTCCAATTTACTCAAGCCCATGGTATTAGGTTCTTCTTATTCTCAATACTCCTAATTCTTTCACTCTTGAGTCTCATAACATGACATGATTACATGTGGAAAATGATTTATTTTATAATGTTTTAAAATGATTTGAATATCTTTTGATACGAGTTCTAACGATTTGATGATTTTCAAATGGTGAATTATGCATTGTACCTTGTGTTTGCAAGTTTCATGTTCTAAGTCAACCCTTTCAAGCCTTGTTCTACCACATTCGAGGAAGAATGTTCCCAAGAGGGAGATGATGTAACGACCCAATTTTTCATATGACTTCATTGGAGCTTGAGGAATTCGTTTTGGACAAAATTTGGACCAAGTGTCGTCTCAAGGGAGACCACACAACCAGTGTGAGGTCACACGAGCCGTGTAGCCTCCAGTGACACAACACATGGCCTTAAATTTGAGTGTGTGGCCTTGGTGTGGGACTTTGAATAAGGCTTATCACACTTGGACCCCACAGAGACCATATCATACCTCACAGACCGTGTGGAGGGCCGTGTGAATGGCCTTGGGCTTGAACTAACAATTTTTTGGCCTAAGTGTTGGGTGCAGCCTTCAAAGTGTGGCGTGGGAGGTATTTTTTTGACTAAGATTGTTATATGGGCAAACCACATTGACCGTGTAGCTCCATACTGGCCGTGTGGCCAACCGTTGAGCTTGCCTTCACCAAGTTTTTCTAAGTGTCAAGCTACGGTTCCAATTTCTAGATTTTCTTGTCTAAGCATGGGATCTTCAATCTCAAGCTAATTTCACACTCATTCCTTCAAGTTAAGATTATTCATGTTGTTTAAGGCTATCATGGGTCTCACAAGTCAAGCCAAGTTCAAAGAAATTCTGTCGGCTAAGTTTTTCATAAGTACCAATAGAAGGATCAATTTAAAATGGGCATATCTCTTAGCCCAAAATGAACTAGGTGGACCACTACCTATCAAAGTAAAACTCTTTAAATTAGCTTTCCAACTCACTTGGTCTCACCTCATTTTTAGTTCGGAGCAAGAAGTTATGGCCTTTTTGGTAAAATTTGTCTGGGCTAGAGGGGGGAGCTTCATGACCCCTGAAGGGCTTCACGACCCGTGAAGCTGGTCCTATGAAGCTTCGGGTAAAAATTAATAATGCATCTTATTTAGGTATTTTTGATGTTTTGGCCCATCCCCAAGGCTATATATGACCTTTAAATCCCCCCTCTGTATATTCCTAAACCTCTCCAACATTAATTCCAAAACTCTCATTCAAGACTAATTCACTCAAGGCACTCTATAATTTATTCCAAAGAACTCTTGGGAATTTTCAACTTGGGAGCAAGGGAACTCAATTCTTCTTCAAATTCCTTGGGGTTTTCTTCATCTTCGTAAAGGTATGTGGGGGTTTGATCCTTTGTTACTTCAAATCAAGGAGACCCAACCTATTTTCAAGAAATCTACATGAATTTTGCTTACTTTAATTTGGAGTTTTAAATGTTATGGTTCCTCAAATTTCAATAATGAATGAGTTATGTTTATTTATTGATTTTAAGATGATTTAAGCTTTGAATTATTGGATTTCATCATTTTTATGAATCTATGATTGTGCATAGTCCTTTTAAGTCTTTAATCTAAGCATGGGTGATTTATATTACAGTTTAAATATGGATTTGGTTATAATTTTACTTTAATTTCGTATTATATTATTGATTTTAGATTAAGTCTCAATTACCCATTCCATTCCCGCATTTTTCATAGCATATGCAATTCATGAGCATGGATTTATGAAATTGTAAAGTGGGTCATGCCCAATTATGTTTTATGATATGATTTCGATAAGATATTGGTTATGACAATAATGTGATCACATACATGTCTATGATTATGGCTCTTTGAGCATTTCGGGTGCTTGCACCATTTTGTTTATGAATGGGCTATTCCTATGCATTAATATTATGACTATGAAAGTATGGTTTTGGCATTTGAGCCTAAGTATGAATCATTATGAATGGTGTTTGGCTTTTCAGCTCAATTGTGCATTGAAATATTTTGGCAAAACTTGTATCTCTTTGAAGGCATGTATAATTACGTATATTATAAGTAGTTTTATGGTATGACGACTTAACACTAATTGAAGGAGGGTTTTCTCTCTTTCCTTGAACTATGTGCCTAGCATAGGTTCCTTTCCGAAATAGGGGTGCCTGTAAGGAAAGTTGCCTCTGAACTGTAAGGAGAAGAAATGATATGATATGATATATGTGAAAATCCTATCCAAAATGAAGGTGCTCGTAAGGAAGGTTGCTTCATACAAAATGGGGGTGCCCATAGGGTGAAGTATCGTTTACCTTTGGCAAGTAGACCACCTCTTTACCGATTAGGGGATTTCATCAGAATTCCAAGTAATAGCTCGCTTGGTCTTACTTATGACGGTTGAGGTCACATCCCCACTATATATATGAGCATCATTTGCATCTCATGCATCATGAATTTCATAGAATTTTGTTATATTACATTCCTTGCTATAAATCTCTTTCTATATTGTGTGTCCTTGCCATCTAACATTATATGCAGGTTTTAGTAAGTTACATGCATTGCACCCCTCATACTTAGTACATTCAAATGAACTAATACATACTTTTGCCTACATGGTCTCACCATGTAGGGACCGGAGGTTACTTTCATCCACTGTTAAACTTTAGATTAGAATTAAGACATTGTTGTGCTAACTCCTACCTTCCAAGGACAATCCACCATTCCTCTACCTATATTGCTTCCATTTGTGTTATTTACTTTGATGGTGAGCCCAAGACATGTCTTGCCCCCGGTCATATCTTATGACTAGAGGCATTGTTGGATATCTTGTAGACTCTGCTTGGATCCATGCGTTATGTGTTGTATTTGAACCTTATGCTTATGGTTATTCTTTGGATATGATATTATGGATTGATAATGGTAAATTATGAATTTGATGTGGAAATGTGAAAGATCCTAAGTCGTGAATCACCCCTACAACATGTGTCATACTTACCTTCCTTTTAGTCTTTAATTATGTGCTATACAACAACAACATACCAGTGGAATCCCACAAGTGGGGTCTGGGGAGGCTATAATGTACGAAGACATTACCACTATCTCATAGAAATAGAGAAGTTATTTCTTGGGAACCCTCATCTCAAAAACCCATAAGCAGAATAAACTAGATATGACAATAAGGAAATAAAGGGAATAGAAAGAGAATATATATATATATATATATATATATATATATATATATATGTAAATATGATGAAAATTAAGACACATACAACAGATAGTCACACACGTGATATAAACATGATAATTCTTGCTACCCTACTATACCACAAGGCCAGACACCCACCTAACCCTACCAACAAATTAGCCTGCTACTCTAATTAGCATGCTCTACTCCTGTCTATCTAAGGTCATATCCTCGATGAGATCAAGTTTCGCTATATCTTGTATGATCACCTCTCCCTAGTACACATAGTCTTTAATTATGTGCTATGTGGTATATCAATCCATGTTAATCCCTTTCCCTATGATATCCCCATAGTGTGAGTCCTACTTTCTCGTCCCTTAGAACTATGTGTTTACTTTTGGATACGCTTCCGAACCAATGATTTGAATTTTGGTACTTTGAGGTTTGTTTGGGGACTCTCGGGTTCCCGTTGGATATGTCACTCCTAGAACCTAGGTCCGAGTCATGATAATTTTGTTTGCAAAATTTCTGTTCCTTAAATTTTGGGGAAGGCACATACTCCCATCATCTTCTTTAACATTATCGTCCATATCCTCATGATCTTCACAATCATCAAGATTGATCAGTAGAGTCCTGTTGAACTTTTGGACAGGTCTTTGCCTCTATATAATTTGTTGAAATTGTTCAAAGTGAGAGTCAATTGATTACTAAAGATTAGTATTTTTTATGTATATGTTGAATATTTTAACATGTTCATGATCAAAATACTTTGAACTCCCTTAGTGAATAAAAATTGTATAAATGCTTGCGATCTCTTGTTGAAGGTTAAGAGTAGTGCTGGATATGTTGTTTAGTCCTCAAGAAAAATCTAAAGTATTGAACCATTCAATGGGTTGAATGAATTATGTAAACTATTGAACAAATTGGTAGCAAAAGGTTTTACTTTGGACAATTTCAATAAATTATCAAAGGCAAAAGGGCATTGTTCCAATTTTTATAAGGACTCTATTAATCAATCTTGATGATGATGATGATAATGAGGGCATGGACGATAATGATAAAGAAAATGACTAAGAGTATATGACTTCCCATAATTTAAGGAACACAAAGTTAGCAAACAAAATGTTGTTCAAAAAACAGTTATTATTCAAGCTGTAGAACACCATCAATTAGCAAAAGTAATAATACTGACAAAAGAAAAGAGAGAAAAAGACAATGTGGAAGAAAGAAAACAGATACAAAGAATCCTACTCCTAATCCTACTCCAGTTGGCGGTGATGGTGATGGTGGAATAAATATTAATATAGCAAAAGTTGGAGTTACTACTAAGGGAGTAGGAGGTATAAGTAGTGGTAGTATACGAGGACTGAATGAAAGAGTCCATAGCATTTGGTTATATTTGTGTGCATGTAATTGACTGTTAGTTTAATTCTATCCCTTATATTTGTTTTTGTTGGGTAACACCAAAAAAATTAGAAAATATAGAATTAAACTCACTACTTATCATATGAAACCAAATTGAACCAAATGGGATGGACTCTTTCATTCAGTACTCTAAACCTACCACTATTTGTACCTCCTGCTGTCTCAATAGTAACTCCAACTTGTGACATATTAATATTTGATCCATTATCACCACCACTGCCTGCAGGAGCAAGTATAGGAGGAGGATTGTTTGTTTTTTTTTTCTTTTTGCCACCTCATCCTCTTTTCCCTTTTCCTTTGGCATTATTATTACTATTACTAATTTATGGTGCTTATATAGCTTTAACAACAAATAATTTTTGAACCACATTTTGTTTGCTAAATTTGTGTTCCTTAAATTTTAGGGAAGGCACATACTCATCATCTTGTTTATCATCATCATCCACATTCTCATGATCATCAATATTGATTAGTGGAGTTCTGTTGAAATTTTGAACAGGCTCATTTCCTTTCGAAAATTTGGTGGGATTTTCCACAGCAAAGAGTCAATTGACAACTATAGATTAGTCCATTTTTTTTGTATATGTTGATTTCCTTAGCTTGTTTGGTTTGAAATACTTTGAATTTCCTTTGTGAATAAAATGTGTACTAACTCTTGTGATCTCTTGTTGAAAGTTAAGAGTAGTGCTGGATATGTTGTTGAGTCATCAAAGAAAAATAAAAGTATTGAACCATTGGATGAGTTGAATGACTTATGGATGCCATACAACAAATTTGTAACAAAAGTTTCACTTTGGACAATACTAACAAATTATCCAAGGCCAAAGTGCATGTTCCAAAGTTCATCAGGACTCCACTAATCAATCATGATAATCATGAAGATCTTGAGGACCTAGACAATTACGATAAAGAAAATGACATGGAGTATATGACTTCCCCAAAATTTAAGTAACACAAAGTTAGCAAACAAAATGTTGTTCTAAAATCAGTTGTTGTTCAAGTTATAGAAGCATCATTAATAAGCAATAGTAATAATATTGACAAAAGAAAAGGGGGAAAAGGACAACGTGGAAGAAAGAAAATGGAAATAAAGAATTAAGCTCTTGCTCTTGCTGGCGGTAGTGGTAATGATGGAAACAAATATTAATGTCACAAAAGTTGGAGTTACTACTGAGGTAGCAGGAGGTACAAGTAGTGGTAGTAGTTGAGTACTGAATGAAAGAGTCCTTCCCATTTGGTTAAATTTGCTTGCATGTAATAAGCAGTGAGTTTAATTCTATCCCTTATATTGTTTTTGTAGGGTAATCAAATTGAAAGGTATAGAATTAAAATCACTACTGATCATATGCAATCAAATTGAATCAAATGGCCGATTGGACTCTTTCATTCAGTACTCTAGAACTACCATTTTTTGTATCTCCTACTACCTCAGTAGTAACTCCAACTTGTGCAATATTAATATTTTTTCCACCATAACCATCATCGTCAGCAGGTGGAAGAGCAGGAAGAGAATTGTTTGTTTCTTTTTTTCTTTTTTCCACCTCATGCTTTTATCCCTTTTCCTTTGTCAGTATTATTACTATACTAATTTATGGTGCTTCTATAGCTTGAACAACAACTATTTTTTGAACAACATTGTGTTTGCTACATGTGTAATCCTTAAATTTTGGGGAAGGCACATACTTTGCATCATCTTCTTTATCATCATCATCCACATCCTTATGATCTTCACGATCATCAAAATTGATTAGTGGAGTCATGTTGAACTTTTGAATAGGCTCTTTGCCTTTGGATAATTTGTTGGAATTATCCAAAGTGAGAGTCAATTGACAATTATAGATTATTTCTTTTTTGTGTATATGTTGAATTCCTTAACTTGTTCATGTTCAAAATACTTTGAATTCCCTTAGTGAATAAAAAGTGTGCTAACTCTTGTGATCTCTTGTTGAAAGTTAAGAGTAGTGTTGGATATGCTGCAGAGTCCTCAAAGAAAAATAAAAGTATTGAACCATTGGATGAGTTGAATGACTTATGGAAACCATTGAACAAACACACTGTCCAAAGTGAAACCTTTTGTTACCAATTTGTCAATGGTTTCCATAAGTCATTCAACCCATCTAATGGTTCAACACTTTTGTTTTTCTTTGAGGACTCAGCAGCATATCCAGCACTACTCTTAACTTTCAATAAGAGATCACAAGAGTTAGTACACTTTTTATTCACTAAGGGAATTCAAAGTATTTTGAACACGAATAAGTTAAGGAATTCAACATATACATAAAAAGGACTAATCTATAGTTGTCAATTGACCCTCACTTTGGACAATTCCAACAAATTATCCAAGGCCAAAGAGCATGTTCTAAAGTTCATCAGGACACCACTAATCAATCTTGATGATCATGAAGATCATGAGTACATGGACGATGATGATGAAGAAAATGACGAGGAGTATATCACTTCCACAAAATTTAAGGAATCCAAAGCTAGCAATCAAAATGTTGTTCAAAAATCAGTTGATTTTCAAACTATAGAAACACAATCAATTAGTAAAAGTAATAATACTGAAACAAGAAAAGGGAGAAAATGACAATGTGGAAGAAAGAAAAAAGAAACAAAGAATCCTGCTCCTGCTCCTGCTCCCGCTGGCGGTGTTGGTGGTGGGAAAAAATATTAATGTAGCAAAAGTTGGCCTCTATGAGATAGTGGCCTCTATGAGTAGTAGTAATAGTAGTAGTAGTACTACTACTACTACTACTACTAATTCATCTGGATAGTAGACAATAAGCCGATATGATTGGACCAGTGTATCGTTGTCCAAAGGGAGTCAATTGACAACCATAGATTGCTAATTTTTGTGTATATATTGAATTCTTTAACTTGTTCTTCTTCAAAATACTTTGAATTCCCTTAGTAAATAAAAAGTGTACTAACTCTTGTCATCTTTTACAAGGTTAAGAGTAGTGTTAGATATGTTGTTGAGTCCTCAAAGAAAAACAAAAGTATTGAAACCGTTTGATGGGAGAATTTATATCTCAAGCTTTTGATGACTATTGCCTATCAATTGGGATAAGAATTGGACATCCCATTGCTTATGCTTATACTCAAAATGGCCTTGCAGAGTCATTTTTTAAGCACCTATAATTGGTAGCAACACCACTACGTACAAAGAAGAAATTTCCCACTACTGTTTGGGGTCACACTATCTGATATGTAGCACTTGTTCATCTCAGACCAAATAATTATAATATATACTCTCCATGACAATTAGTATTTGGTCACTTGCCTAATATCGCTCATCTACGATTCCTTACTTGTGTGGTATATGTGCCTGTAGTACCGCCACAATGTACTAAGATGGGCCCTCAACGAAGGTTAGGAATATATGTTGGGTTTGATTCACCTTCCATCGATTCGCTACCTTGAACCATTAATCGAAGACTTATTCACTACTCGATTTGTAGATTGCCCATTTGATGAAATAACTTTCCCGTAATTAGGGGGAGAGAAGGACCCCAAAATGAAAATTGTGTGGAAGGTTTCATCACTATCTTATTTTTGATCCACGTACCCATAAATGTGAGTATAAGGTCTAGAAGATCATCCACTTACAGAAGTTACCAAATCAAATGCCAGATGCATTTACTGATTTGAAACGGATAACTAAATCACATATCCCTACAGTAAATGAACCTATCTGGATTAATGTCCCTTGGACCGTCTACTAGTTTTATAGCTTCTGAATCCCAAACGCATTGTTAAATGTACAACATAAAGGGAGTTTATATAGTCTAGTCACCATGCCACTTGGTGAGAGTTTAAGGTGTACAATAATAACAAACTGAGTTCATATTAATCTCTTCGAGATTTATTCAACTGAGGAGAATAAAAGGATAAGGTTAGTGAGTTCTTAATAAATATTTTTCTCTATAATGAGTTCTTAATGATTGTCCAGATGGAAGCATAGATCTAAAATATCACTTTGCTAGCAACAGTCCTGATAAATTTACTTCGTCAACATCTCAAGAAAGGGTATGTGATATCAAAACAGAGGAAGGGAGTGGTACTTATCAGATTAACAATAGGATGAATCCTTAGCTCTTGATGGATGTAGATCCAGATATCTTCACAACACCTCTTGACAAAAACAATGGTTTGTTAGACTTTTAAGAATATCAATTTTGATGGTGGTATTAGTCTCTTTTATGAGATTCATCCCATCAAAGGATTGATCTAATGAAGGGAACTTCACCTGAGAGAGTTAACTCGGATGATGCAAAATCATCAAATTCTAAAGAATAGAAGTTAGCCTTTACTGCTATGCTCAGATGGTTTCATCGTGGTAGCTATACGCTCTTCCTCATCTCCATCGACATCTTCGATGTTGCAACTGTTGGAGCTTTTATAAGATTCTTGTGTAACGTCGGCTACTATTTTAGGATTTGTTTTTGTTTCCTATTTGATTTTTCATTTCTCTTTTTTGTCTTTTACTGAACTTTGTTAAATTGTCTCAATCTCAAAAGACGACAAAGGAATTCACTGCAGTTAAAGTCTTTATAGAATAAGATAAAACGTGTCTTATCACCTGTCACGACCCAAATTAGGATCATGATCGGCGCTAAGGGGAAGAATCCCAAAGCAAGCCTTACTAGAATTCTACAGAAAATCATCTATCCAAAATTTTAACCTGTCTCAGAATCCAACAGCACAACAACCAAATAATCCAATCAAGTCACTATATCACTTACCAGTCTAATCTCAATGCAATCATACCAACTTGTCTCCAACAATAGGAATAAAGTTAACTCAGTCACATATCAAGAATAATAGAAAAAATACCCATGACTCTAAATAAGGAAATGACTATAGAGCAACTGTCTGAGAATTTCAAGAGAGAAAAGTCCATAACAAAGTAAGATTGGTTCCCACATGAACAAGAGTGGGGCTCACCATGGAATCAACGTGCTACCTTTAGCTAACTAAATCCTCGCCACAATCACATGTATTCTCTGTAAAGAAATATAGTGAGGAGTGAGACCCTAGCTTAGTGAGTAATAATAATAACCACAATTGTTTTAATAAGGGACAAGTCGGATAATATGCTAGTATAATCATCAAAATCATCTAATAAATGCTCTTTCAAAATCAATAGTCAAAATCCATCTTGTTTCTCATATAAGAAATTCAACCTAGCCATTCATAAATAAACTCAATAAACACTTTCATATCAAATCATATACATATATTCGGGAGGTTTCCAAGAATGAATCATATAATCGGTAATCGATATATGTATCTTCTTAAAAGAATAAATGATAACTTGTAACTTTCATATCGATAAATCCCTCCTCGAGGGATATCAGTAATGGTATGCTAGTTCTACCTTCCCACTAGTGAGGGCTCTATTTGTAATCCGCAATACAAGGTGCACCAGGTCTAACGAACCCACTGTTAGCTACTGGATTCATCAAGGTCTACTCCTATTGAAACTTTTCTTTATAAACCATATAAACTTTTTCAAACTAGTATAAGGCATGTAAATCATGTAATCATATCATGTCAACTTAACAAAGGAACATGTAAAAGTACTTATATCTCAAGTAAATGCCCAAAAATCATTTAAATAATGGTAATAATTCAATTGTCAATATACTTGTCTTGTAGAAGTAAGATCATCTCAAATAGCTATTTTTGTATCTAATCAAGTAAAGGACTTTTCCCATATGCAAATTCAAATCATTCGGTAACAATTCACTTATAAATCATGTAAAAATCATGAAACTTATAAAACACAAATTGGAGCTAAGATTACTACTCACAGTACTCGTGTAGAAGTACCAAACTTGTCACTTCAAGCAATCTGTAATACTTCCTTCGGTCAATCTATATTCATATAATAAAATCTCATGTTACTTTCTTTCTCCAAGCTAAGTTCATACTAACTTTAAAAATTCTCAATCCCATTTAGGATTTTCTATTTTCTATCCACTTGATAATATACTTAGTTATACCCAAACTATGAGTAATTCAACTAGTTCTTGATCCATCTGGTTTAGCATACCTTTATGATTTTTATTCAATTCTCATCCAAACTTTCACCAGAACAATTAATCAGCCCCAAACTAGAGCAAAGCAATGTCTATGATAATTAAATCCTTTTTCAAAAAAATACCCAACACCGGCTTCCGAGTTGCCCCTCAAATAGTCCTTACTTGAGTTTTGATATGATTTACACAACTTTCACACCAATTCATATCATTAATTAAGCTAATTCAAAGGTAATTCAAGGATCAACTTAGTTTTCTCAAATTTCAAAATTTCCTCTATTTCTTCTAACCCATGGAGGATTCTTAATTTTCCACCCCCAATTTCTATGGTTATGGAATAAACAGATCAAATCTACAAGTAAAAATTCAAAACTACCTCCTTCTACTTTATTTTCTTTATTGGTGACTAGAGGTCTTGGAAAAGAATTTTTCTCACCTTCTGTTTTACTCCTTGTTCTCAAGACTAAAATCAGCCTTGTTTCCTTGCTGCAAAGTACTAAGGGCTTCTCCCTACTTTACTCACGTGGTAATGACCCTAATGGGCTAAAGACCAAAAGCCTCTCATTGTTTTATTTCTTTTTTTAAAAAAAGCAAGACATCTATTTCTTCTTTAAAAGACAAGATGCCTTAAAGTCTAATTCCTCTTTAAAAGACAAATATGCCCTTAAAGTTTAAAGTTATTACATTCTCCCCACCTTAAATTCGGCCCCCGAATTTAAACAAGTACGTACCTTCAAGTTGAAACAAGTGAGAGTATTTGATACGCATATCATTTTTGGACTCCCAAGTAGCTTCCTCAATAGTATAATTTCTCCATAGGACTTTCACGGACACAATCTCTTTTGATTGTAACCTTCTTACTGGTCTATCAATAATACCATTGGTTCCTCTTCATAAATTAGATTCTCATCAATCTGTATAGACGGTATTTCAAGTATGTGAGAGGAGTCTAGTACATACTTCCTTAACATAGAGACATGAAACACTAGATGGATAAAAGACATCTCTTGAGGGAGCGCCAAGCGATACGATACTCATCCTATTCGGTCAAGTATCTCATATGGTCCTATATACCCCTGGCTTAATTTACCTCTTTTACCAAATCGGATTACCCCTTTCATAGGAGAGAATGGTAGGAAAACTTTATCCCCAACTGCAAATACTAAATATCTTCTCCTCTTATCTGCATATGACTTTTGTTTAGTTTGAGCGATGACCAACCTCTGTCTAATTAGTTGGACCTTGTCTATGGCTTCATGAACAAAGTATGGTCCTAATACCTTAGCCTCTCCAACCTTGAACCACCCTATGACATTGCCTATCATACAATGCTTCATATGTATCCATCTGAATGCTAGACTAAAAGCTATTGTTGTAAGCGAATCCAGCTAATGGCAAGTAGGTATCCCAAGTACCTCCAAAATTAAGAATGCACGCCCTCAACATATCCTTTAGGATTTGCATAGTATGCTCTGACTGCCGATCCATCTGTGGGTGAAATGCAGTACTAAAATCTACTCGTGTACCCACTGCTTCTTGAAAAGATCTCCAAAAGCGTGAAGTGAATTGTAACCCTCTGTCAGAGATGATGGATATTGGGACTCCATGAAGTCGAACAATTTCATTTATAAATATCTGGGCATATCTCACTCCATTAAAAGTAGTCTTTACTGGTAAGAAGTCTGCTGATTTTGTTAATCGATCTACAATCACCCATATAGACTCATAACCTCTTGGTATTCGTGGTAGACCAACCACAAAGTCCATAATAATTCTTTCCCATTTCCACTCAGGAATCTGAATCTCTTTTAGTAATCCTGCGCGTCGCTGATGCTCAACTTTAACCTGTTGACATGTCAAACAACTAGAAACAAAGTTAGCAACAACTTCTTCATACCTTCCCACCAATACAACTGCTTCAGATCCTGCTACATTTTTGTGGAACCAGGGTGTATGGTATACTTGGAGTTGTGAGCTTCCTCGAGGATGACTCGTCTTAGCCCACCTATGTCTAGTACATATAATCGATCATCCAATCGAAGCATATCATCACCATTGATAATCATTTTCTTACTTTTACCTGCTATAGCTTCATCTCGATATTTACAAAGCTGCTCATCCTCATGTTGAGTAGCTTTTATGCACTATGCTAATGAAGATCTGGCCTGCACATAAGCTAGCAATGTCTTTGAATTTTCCACACTAAGCTTGACACCTGCACCCTCGAGTGTTTGCATATATTTTACTAATTGCCTCTTTTTCGGAGCTATATGCGCTAAACTACCTATAGATTTTCTGCTCATTGCATCGGCCACAACATTGGCTTTTCTAGGATGATATAGAATAATGCAATCATAATGCTTCAGTAACTCCATCCACCGTTGTTGTTGAAGGTTGATATCACTTTGTTCAAAAATATACTTTAAGCTCTTATGGTTAGTATATATTTCACAAGTTTCACAAAATAGATAATGTCTCCAAATTTTAAGAGCAAATATCATAGCGGCCATCTCCAAATCATATGTAGGATAGTTGTGCTCGTGCTTCTTCAACTATCTCGAAGCATAGGCGATAACACGACCATTGTGCATAAGAACACATCCTAATCCCACCTTAGAAGCATCACAAAACACCATGAATCCTCTGGAACCTGATGATAAGGCTAGTATTGGTGCTGTTGTCAAGCATGTTTTGAGTTTTTCAAAGATCTTCTCACATTCTTTAGTCCGCTGAAACTTCACCTTTTCCTATGTTAGGTTGGTCAAAGGGGCTACTATTTGGGAACAATCCTGCACAAAACGCCTATAATAACATGCCAAACCCAAAAAGCTGCGAATCTTTGTAGGTGAGGTAGGTCTTGGCCCTTTTTGCGCGGCTTCTACCTTTTTTAGAATCCACCATAATTCCATCTTTGGATGCAACATGCCCCAGAAATGCTACTGAGCCTAGCCAAAAATTCACACTTTGAGAACTTAGCGTATAGCTTGTGTTCTCTAATGTTCGTAACACAGTTGTCAAATGATTCTTGCATTCTTCTTGGCTATGAGAATATATCATAATATCATCAATAAACACTATCACAAACTTGTTCAAGAAGGGCCTGACCACCCTATTCATTACGTCCATGAATATAGCTGGAGCATTCATCAGTTCGAAAGGCATCACAAGAAACTTGCCCATATCAAGTTCTGAATACTGTCTTAGAAATATCTTCCTCCCTAATCCGAAGTTGATGATAACAGGACCGAAAATTTACCCTTGAGAAGTGGGCAGCCCCCTGTAACCGATCAAAAAGGTCCTTAATACGAGGCAAAGGATACTTATTACATATTGTTACCTTATTCAGCTGCCTATACCTTATTCAGCTGCCTACAGTTGATGCATATTCTTAGAGACCCATCTTTCTTCTTCACGAACAATACTGGTGCACCTCCATGGTGATACTAGGTCGGATAAAGCTCTTATCAAGCAAATCCTGCAATTGTCGCTTTACCTCCTTCAACTTTACTGATGCCATGCGATATGGAGGTATAGATATTGGCAATGTGTCAAGAGCCAAATCAATACCAAAGTCTATTTCTCATACAGGAGGTAATCCTGGCAAATCCTCAGGGAATACATCAGGAAATACATTCACCACTGTTATCTTTTCCAAGCTAAAAGTTTCTTCTTTAGTGTCCCATACCATAGCTAAGAGACCCATGCAGCCTTTACTGAGTAATTTTTGAACCTTAATAAGAGATATAATCTTACCAACCTCCGGGACTTGACCTCCTTTTAGTATAAAGATAGGCTCATTTGGCATCTCAAGTCTGATGATTTTCGCATGACAATCTACTATGGCATAGCAAGGAGATAACTAATCCATAACCATCAATACATCAAAATCAATCATGTGAAGTAGAATTAATTTAGCTATAGTGTCTCTACCTTTAACGCTAATCTGACAATCATGGTACACATATTCAACTAGCAGAGAATCTCCCACAGGAGTAGAAACAAAGAAAGGATGATTCAACATCTGTGGCTGTCGAGCAAAACACAAAGCAAAGTATGAGGACATATAAGAGTGGGTAGATCTTGAATCAATCAAAGCATGTGAATCAACTTAACAAACTAAAATAATACATGTAACCACTGCGTTGGAGCCCTGATCATCTTGTCTAGTAAGTGCAGAAACTCTTGACTGGCCTCTACCCAAATTTCCCTTTCCTTGATTCCTAGCAGCACGATCTCTGACGCCTCGACGTCTTTTTCCTATGCTAGTAGTACCTGAAGCATTACGAGTAGTCTGAGTAGGTGTAGTCATCTAGGGTGGAGTTTTGCTTTGTGTTTTTTGGAGGTAGAGGACAATCTCTAAGGCGATGCCCTGACTGACCACATTGAAAGCATCCTCCAGTCAAAACACGATACTAGCCTGCAAGTGATCTACCACAAGTCTTATAGGATGGAGTAGTGGCATATATTTGACTGGAATATCGATGTCCCTATGATGATGGTTGTCCCTGAACACTCTGTCCCTGATGTGGTCTGCATGTGGATTGTGAAACTGTATCCATCCTTGCCTGAGAGCCCTGATATTGCCTTCCCTGACTTCCTACTTCGCGGTTTACACCATAGTCACGGCCAAAAGATCCTCCTATCTTGGCCTTCTTTCAGGCATCAAAGACTGCACGTTCCTCACAACCCTTGTCTTTAATCTTTCTTGCTAAATCGACTTCCTCTGAATATGTCAACTTCTTCATATTTGGAGCTACGACAGTGTACAGACGAGAAACTAATCCATTGACAAATCTTTGAACTCTAGCTTCCTCAATTAGTACTAAGGAAGGAGCATATCTAGCCAATTTACAAAATTAGGTGTTACAGGTTGACACATCCATATCCGGAGTCTATACTAATCTCTCAGACTGACTTGCATATTTCTGCCTCTAACTTTTAGGAAGGAAGTGATCCATGAATAATTTAGTGAACTCATCCTATTTGAGTGGTGTTGTTCCCGTAGGCTGGCCTAGCAATGAGATTTCACACCATGTGTTAGCCATATCCTCTAGTTTGTACATTGCAAGCTCCACACCTCTCTCTCTAGAACATCCTAGCGCCCGCAACGCCTTGAAGGTTCCATTTAAGAAATTTGAGGATCAGATAAACTGTCAGAACTTGTGAACTTTGGTGATTTCAGCTTCAAGAATTCCTGCAATGATACCTCTGTATTCCCAAAAGCATAAGTCTGTAATGGCATCTGAGATGCTGCCTGGGTATGAGCAGGTACAACAGTATGCTGACCTATCCTCTCTCGTTTGTCCATTCGGTCAACCAACCTCTCTCTAACTCTCTGCATAGAGGTCAGTGTTGTTGTAGTAGCATCATCTTGTGACGGAGGAGATGGAGTTGCATTTATTTCAGGAGTGGCCTCTCTTGTAGTCCTCAAAGTGGAGTCCCGATTTCCTATGGTGCCACTATGACCCCTACCTCAACCAGCTTAACGAGCTCCACCCCTTTCCCTGGTTGAAGAAGTTGGAAGCCTACTAGAGGTGTTATTAGGTGTTTGAGGAACACCTGTCGTAGCCCTGTCATTAGATAATCAAGTTTGAGCCATCTGATAAACAAAAAAATACTGTTAGACTCTAATTGCCCTGAACGTGATACACATAAGTAGGAATAAGAAAGAAGGACAAGAAACATCCTATCACATCCTTGCAGAATTTTGATTATAGAAATGGCCAACTACATAACTACAATTGAGATTCTACTACTAATATATGCTCCGTAGTCATAGGAATAACCTAGGCAATGATACCAACTTTGTCACGACCCAATTAAGGATCACGATCGGCGCTAAGTGGAAGAATCCCAAAGCAGCCTTATTAGAATTCTACAAAAAATGGGGCAGAGTTTCCCCTATTTTTAGGCCTATCCAAAAATTTTACCTGTCTCAGAATCCAACAGAACAACAATCAAATAATCCAATCAAGTCACTATATCACTTACCAATCTAATGTCAATGCAATAATACCAACTTGTCTCCAACAATAGGAATAAACTTCACTCAGTCACATATTAAGAATAAACGAAAGAATGCCCATGACTCTAAATAAGGAAACGACTATGGAGCAACTATCTAAGAATTTCAAGAGATAAAAGTCCATAACAAAGAAAGCTTGGTTCCCACACGAACAAGAGCGGGACTCACCATGGAATCAATGTGCTACCTTTAGCTAACTAAATTCTCGCCAAAATCACATGTATTCTCTGTAGGCGTTAGCTCAGTGAGTAATAATAATAACCACAACCATTTTAATAAGGGACAAGCCAGAAAATATGCTAGTATAATCATCAAAATCACGTAATAAATGTTCTTTCAAAATCAATAGTCAAAATCCATCTTGTTGTCTCATATAAGCAATTCAACTTAGCCATTCAGAAATAAACTTGGTAAAACACTTTCGTATCAAATCATATACATATATTCAGGACGTTTCCAAGAATGAATCATATAATCGGTATGTCTATCTTCTTAAAAGAATAGACGATAACTTGTAACTTTCATATCGATAAATCCCTCCTCGAGGGATATCGGTAACGGTATGCTAGTTATACCTTCCCACTAGCGAGAGCTCTATTTTTAATCGGTAATACAAGGTGCACCAGGTCTAATGAACCCACCGATAGCTACGGGATTCATCAAGGTCTACTCCCATTAGAACTTTTCTTTATAAACCGTATATACTTTTTCAAAGTAGTACAAGATATGTAAATCGTGTAATCATATCATGTCAACTTAACAAAGGAACATGTCAAAGTACTTATATCTCAAGTAAATGCCCAAAAATCATTTAAATAACGGTAATAATTCAATTATCAATATACTTGTCTTGTAAAAGTAAGATCATCTCAAATAGCTATTTTTGTATCTAATCAAGTAAGGGACTTGTCCCATATGCAAATTCAAATCATTCGTTAACAATTCACTTATAAATCATATAAAAATCGTGAAACTTATAAAACACAAATTGGGGTTAAGATTACTACTCATAGTACTCCTGTAGAAGTACCAAACTTGTCACTTCAAGTAATCCGTAACAATTCCTTCGGTCAATCTATATTCATATAATAAAATCTCATGTTACTTTCTTTGTTCAAGCTAAGTTCATACTAACTTTAGAAATTCTCAATCCCATTTAGGATTTTTTATTTTCTATCTGCTTGATAATATACTTAGGTATACCCAAACTATGAGTAATTCAACTAGTTCTTAATCCATCTGGTTTAGCATACCTTTATAATTTTTATTCAATTCTCATCTAAACTTTTACTAGAATCAACTAATCAGCTCCAAACTAGAACAAAGCAATGTCTATGATAATTAAAATCCTTTTTCAAAAAAATACCCGACCCCGGGTCCCAGGTTTCCCCTCAAACAGTCCTTACTTGAGTTTTGATATGATTTACACAACTTTCACACCAATTCATACCATTAATTAAGCTAATTCAAAGAGAATTCAAAGATTAAATTAGTTTTCTCAAATTTCAAAATTTCCTCTATTTCTTCAAACCCATGGAGGATTCTTAACTTTTCACCCCCAATTTTTATGGCTATGGAATAAACAAATCAAATTTACAAGTCAAAATTTGAAATTACCTCCTTCTTCTACTTTATTTTCTTTACTGGTGACTAGAGGTCTTGGAAAAGAATTTCTTTTGCCTTCTGTTTTGCTCCTTGTTCACGAGAGCAGCAACTATTTCTGTTGCTTTCCTTTCACGGCTGAAATCAGCCTTGTTCCCTTGCTACAAAGTGCTAAGGGATTGCTCCCTTACTTTTCTCACGTGGTAATGGCCCTAACGGGCTAAATACCAAAAGTCCCTCATTGTTTCATTTTTTTTTTAAGAAAAAACAAAACATCTATTTCTTCTTTAAAGACAAGATGCCTTAAAGTCTACTTCCTCTTTAAAAGAAGAATATGCCCTTAAAGTTTATAGTGATTACATCACCTCTTCAAAATACAACTCAAAGTAAACCGTAACCTACTTTATAGCACTCATTCTAATCACGAATTCAATAATTACTTCAACACTAACTACTCCCTCACTTGTTTTGTGAAGCATATAATTAGCAACACCTTTTTCACCTTATTTTACAGTTCTTCCTTAACTTAAAATATTGCAAAAAAGAACTCTTAGTTTGTGGGGTTCTTGTTTTTATCTTCTAAGGCGTCAAGATCATTGTATAACTTTTTATATTAACATATTTAAAATCTCTTCTATTAGATCATAGTTGACTTGATTAACGAACTACTCATCTTCCTCCTCCTCCTATAACAACAAACTAGTGAAATCTCATAAAGTAGGGCTTGGGGAAGGTAAAGTGTACGCAAACTTTACTACTATCTCATGAAGATTGAGAGGTTATTTGTGATAGTCCCTCGTCTCAAATGTATCCGCCCCATGTAAAAGAAGAAAAACAACATATAGAATAATCACCAAAATGAAGAGTAATGTCAATTCTACAATCAAAAAAAAAAGTAGCAAAATAATAAAAGAGCAATAATAATACTACCATAATAGCACAACTAATCATATGATAAACCAAAACCCGTCACAAGGCAAGACATTATTTAATCCCTACTAACCTTTTAACCTAATCTAAGTCAATGCTTTTTGTTATGACTTCCATAACGAGTTTCCGGAACTGAGAAATACCTTCAAGACATTGAAATATATTTTTATTATTTTTCATTTGTTACAACTTGGAAAGGCCAAAAATAAATAATCTTTATTATCTCCCACAGATTCAACAGCAAATGGAGCAACACTCGATGACCTAGTTACTGCATGAAGTTTCACATAAATATTTTTACGGATTTCTTAAATTACTAGACTATCTGGTTTCCACTAACACCACAAAAGCAAAAACAAGAACCCACGAAAGATTTTGAACTTTATGGAAACTAAGCTTAATTAGGAATTATAAGGCACGGGTATTGATATAACTTATGGGAACTTACAATTATATCTATTTAATTAACTTTGTTAACCTTTATAAATATAACCATACTGTTGCTCCATCTAAATGGAATAATTACATATACCTTCTAAATCTAATCATGTTTATTGAATCTCCATTTTCTGATGTGAGAAAAAAAAAACATGGATACATTTCATTAATTAGTCAAATGTAAAGGACACTGAAACTTATGAACAATTTTTCCATTTGAAGGAATAGAAAAAAATGAACTTTGTCTAGATTGTGGAATGTTCAGGAAGCTGAAAACAAAATCAAATTGATTTAGAAATTGAAATTAACAGTCTCAGTACATCATAACATAGTAAGAACAAGATACGAACACTCACTCCAAACACAAAACAAATGTTTTCTCCTTGAGCCAAACTATTTAGGATTGGCTATATGAATTCTCAATATTAATTATTTTCTCCAAAACTAATGTAAATTCAAATAAACTTTAAAAATGTATTAATTAGAGTTTTCAATTAAAAAATTAAAGTCTTCTATCAACATAATTAGACATGAATTTAGCATGATAACTAAATTTCTCTAATTCCAAAATCCTATTTAATCAATACACGTCACAGGCATATGTACAGACATACATAGTCCTACTGAAACCATGCATTGAAAAAATGCAGAAGCATTTGATTAAAATGGTATACCTGCAAAAGGAAGCAATGCTCAATGCATAGGGTGAGATTCGCTTGTTTAATAACACCAAAAATAAATAAATTATTCAGCTTCTATCTATCTAGACTGTTGATCATTCTGAATTTTGAAATATTCTAGAGGAATCTATATTTTTGGCAAGGAAACATAATTTTTTCGAAAAAAGAGAGGAAACAAAACTGTTCTAAAAGTGTGCCACAAAAGCCACAATCAACAGGTCAGCAAGCATATGGATTCTACAATCGCTTTGGCATGTACAAAACATTTACAACCATTTGGGAGAAAAAACAAGGAAAAAATGGGCCATACACATACACTTACAAGCTGGTGAGAGATAGTATCTACAAGCATCAAAAAATAAGTTTAGAGGTCACCAAAAGACCTGTAGCATCAACAGTGGCAGATTTGAGAATAATCAACCAAGGGTCAGCTATGGCTATCACAACACCAAAATGATTAGATCTGGTAAGATGAAGGTTGATTGTGAGAAGACTAGTTAGTGTAATGAGAGAAAGAAGAAAACTTACACATCTACAGTCAAAGAAAATGCAAATCTTTGCTCGTACTGGTGGACCCATTCCATGGTGGAGCATCGCAGCTGGAAAAAGGAGGAATAAATCAACGACAAGAAAGAAAATGCTAGAAGGTGAGAAAAATGTATGTGAAGGCAGAATTGAGCAGAAGAACAACAATGAGGAGACATTGAGCAACCCATATACTCCGAGAAAGTGAACAGTCAGATTTATGAGGAGACAGTTTTTTGAGGGTCCGAGTATTAAGGGTTCTTAGATTTTATTTTGGGCCTTCAAGTCTGGGCTACACTTGGATCATTGTTTTTCAGTTAATAAAATGGGTCATCCGCCAAAATATTAATAAAAAAATAGAGAAGAGTAAAAGGATAAAATCCTTTGTTTACTTGAATGTAAAGTAATACTTTCAAATTTCGCTTAGTATTTCATTCATAAATCCTTTCAATTTTAGTAGACTTACATGCTTCTCCATAGAGTAACAGGATCAAAAGCAACCAAGATTCATATCACCAGTCATCAAAGATCTTCACAAGATGGATGAATCATTACGTTTCCACAACCAAGATATCCTTGGGATGAAACCCCTAGACTAAGGATAAGGACTGAGGAGGAGGAAAAACTAATGGACTAACGGACTAATTAACACCCCTTATAAATGGACTCGACCCAATATATATTTCCAGCATTTTATCTGGCCCTATTTATTTTGACTTTTAATAGTCTGAGAGAGGAGGATTGATAAGGGCTAATTAAAATCTTAATGGTTAATTTTTAATCATAGTTAAATTTATAGATTTTTTATAAATGGGATGACAAAATTTAATTTTGGGCTATATACATTGATGGCACGATAAGTCTTCTCCCTTTTATTATCTTATTTATTTTAAATCACATCTTAGGAAAAGTTAGAATTTCTTACTATGACTACAATTCCTTGAATAGATAGGAAATTATATTAGATTTCATCTTAATATCTAAATTCTATTCTAATTTAGTAAACTTAGGGTCCATTTGGATGATTTTCACATTTATATGAAGTTAAAATTTTATTTGGACATTCAACTATGATCTTTGTATTTTTTTCTAGCAAAAACAAAAACCCCACGATTCATGAAGATTACAAAAGTTGCCCCAATTTCATACCATCTTACTGAATGAGTAAATCCAGTTCATACATGATATTCAAATATCACCGTTGTTTTAAAAAATCACAAATCTCCACATTTCTTTTAGAACAAATATTTGCAATCAGAAATTTTTGAATCCAAATAATTATATAAATATTCACTAGTCAATAATAACTAGTAACTAGTTTTCCATCTTAAGAACCGATAAGGGCATCCTATTTATAAGAAATTTAGCAGTCAAGAATGAATCAACCCAAAAATAAAGAGGCAACTTGAATAACATAATAGTGTTCATCTATGCTTGACAATGTGCTTTTGTTTTTATTATGAAACTCCAGTTTGTCCAGGAATATTTGGGCACAAAATATGTCTCATAAATGACGTGATGAGTAATAAATTCGTCTTTAGAAAATTTACCCCCTCCGTCACATTGAAAAAATTTAATCCTCTTTGAAAATTGGTTTTCGACCTTTTTCTGAAACTAAACAAACACTTCAGATTTCCAATATGCTTTATGTTCAGTTTTGAACCATTACCAACAATAATTTTATCAAGACCATTATAAAACTGAAGGTTGGACAATTTACCTGTAAAATTTATCATATGGTGTTGTCCTTATCCTTCGTATCCTCTAAGTTTACTACAGGTAAGACTTCAAGAAGATCATCAAATACTTGAGAAAAGAAATTTTCATCAACAGAAATACTGTGTGTGATTGTTTCTAGAAAAAATTTGACAGCGTGATTAGACTTCCTTACATTTTTGGGAGTTCCTACCTAAACCAATTAGAATGTTTGACCAACAATTGGACGAAACCCTCCACAACCTTGCCTAAATGTTTGAGCTTGAAATGTTATATTGTGATTTTTATGAGTATCTTCCATCATATCATGGTTGTGAATCATATTATAAGGAGTTAGCTCAATCCATTCAGCAAGTGAATATTTCTACAAAACCCAAACATCCCCCTTTCTAGGGAAAATATGTATAAAAGATCTAGCCCCTTTCACCCGCTTGACCTTGAGGGAGAAAGAATTAAATGTCTTACTAATATTATGCTTGACTATCCTGAAATCTCCACTAGTCTTGGGGAAACAAGAACAACCGAATTAATTAAGCCGAGTTCAGAGTTAATTTTGAAGTTCAGCAAGATAAATTTAACTTTAAATGTCATTTTAGATATCACATCGTGAATCATAGTATAATAGTGCAACATGCAATCATCGGTGTCATAAGTAGCCTAGACTTCACTACCATCAAAATATTTTTTCATTCTATTCTCGTCAACATTATGGAAGTCAGAATCAGGAACAACCATTGACTTATAGGCTTATGGTTCTAAATAAACAGTAGAAGTAGATTGGTGACTTTTTCTGCTTGCATAACATAATTTTCCATAGCATCACGAGTAGTTTTATACCTTTTCAGATCTTCTTTTATAACTTTAGAAGAAGTTTGTTTCTTATTTTCCGCTTCTTTTTCCTTCTTAGATGAAGTTCGAGAAACAACTTACGTAAATATTTTGTAGCTCTATGCAGTAAGGTTAAAAATGTCATGTGTCTTTAGTGCTCCCGTTGATTTAGAACCAGAAACTAAGTCAATGACTGTTCCTGATTCTGATTTCCATAGTTTTGATGAGGTTAGAATGGAAAAATGTTTTGATGGCAATCAAGTCTGGGCTGCTTATGACGCCGATGATTGCATGCCTCGCAATTATGCTCTGATTCACAATGTGATAGCTGCAAACCTATTTAAAGTGAAATGGAGCTAGTTAAACTCCAAAAATAATTCTGAACTCATCCCAATTATTTGCATTGACCAGTGGAGATTTCAGGATAGGCAAGTATAATATCAATCAGATGCTCAGTTATTTCTCCCACAAGGTCAAGTGAATGAAAGGGACTAGAGGTGTTATCCGAATTCTCCACTAAAAGGGAGATGTCAAGTGAATGAAAGGGACTAGAGGTGTTATTCGAATTCTCCACTAAAAGGGAGATGTTTTGGCTCTGTACAAGGATTGGTCTCCTAAATGGAATGAGCTAACTCTGGAGTATGTCATATACAGCTAGAGCAATAGATGACAAATTAAATTACTGAAGCAAATAGTATAAGCTGACAAACTTACCATTCTTAACATATTGCAAGGAATATTGGAAGTGCCCTGGAGTGTTGCGAAAGAGTTTAAGTTGTAAACAGAGTGAGAGAAGGTTTCCCTATGTCACTCCTTGGGAGGGTACCCTTGGTGTAGCCGGAATCATAGGAATTGTTGTTGATTGTCCAAGAGAACCACCTAACCTCATCATTACATCATTATAAACAACGGAAGAATGCTCAAGAAAAGCTATCAGTTTAGATAAATAAGTCTCTTTCGATAATAGTTCTCAATAAACAAAATTTGAAAAATAAATAACAATCTACTGTCTCTACTCAATATCTACGAAGACTAGGAGAATTCAAGACAAGTCTTGGGTTAGCTCAAAATGAAATACTTATAATACTCAACAAAAGAAAGAAAAAGGCTCCTCCGGATACTAAGGAGGGTTCACCAAATTTTGAAACAAGATTTTAGACTTCAATGATACGTTCGTAGAAGGCCCCTATCGCCTATATCTACATCATTAACGATGTAAGCCCAAATGGACGTCAGTACATTGAATATACCTATATGTAAGATGTCTTATGAAGCAAGTTAGGATCAGATGCAAATCAACAAAATCAACTCAACAATCAATGACTTAACTCAGCAAAGGATGCAAGATTTTTTAATTAAAACGATGCCCCTAAAAGTAACTCCAAATGCCACACAGTCAAATTGGTTATGCACAATCCGGGAGTTTCTTTAACCGACAACCATTAAATATGAGCTAGTGATTATGTAATATTTGCATTATCATATCACAACCATCTAACACTTTCCAAGATAAGGACGATCAAACCAAACTGGATCCAAATTAAGTGTCCATCTTTTTGTGGCATAAGACGCATAAATCCTAGTGACTCAATATACTCATAACAATCAACTCAGTTTCATCTTTGCATTTATTCCAAGCAAATTCCATCAACTCGCTCAATAAATCAACCAATTAGGACAGTCAATCAAGCATGCTATTAGGACTCATCAATTATTCAAATCTCTAACTCAAATAGTCATTTGGACTCTAATACCTCATGCTCATGACATAAAAACATGTAACATACTATTATATACATATATAAGTGATATACTCCTCATGCTAAGTTATGCTCAAGTAATTCAACCCATACATTCACAATGATGATCTTAATTCAGTCAATGCAACAAGGATTGCATCGGATGTTACAATTTAGGGTTCATCTATACTCAACAATGTATTTATATTTTCATTCTAAAACTCCATTTTGTCCAGGAGTATTTGGGCACGAAATATGTCTCATAAATTTTAAGATGAGCAATAAATTCAGCTTTAGAAAATTCACCTCCTCCATCACATTGAAAAACTTTAATCCTTATTGAAAATTGGTTTTCTACCTTTTTTCTGACACTTAACAAGCATTTCATATTTCCAATATGTGTTATGTTCAATTTTGAACCATTACCAGCAACAATTTTATGAGGACCATCGATCGACTTCAAGGAAGTGAGGGAAATAAGTTGGTAAGTCCATTTCACTTCAGGTAAGACAACTCCACTTTGTACTTGAAGTGAGATTGAGTTTTCCTGATCGATGTAAGATTGGCCTCGCGGGTAGTGATATTTTTTATTGTAAATCTTTCAGATTGGCTCAATAGAGCCCCATACCTTCAAAAGAATAAGGCAGAGGAAAGGCAAATTTTGGAAGATAGTTGGCCTTTCTTCAAAATAATCAATTAGGTTATCATCTTGTGCACTTGAATGTTGGACAGGTTACCTGTAGAATTTATCATATGGAATTGTCCTTTTCATTTGTGTCCTTAAAGTTTATTGCAGCTAGGACTTCAGGAAGATCATCAAATGCTTGATAAGAGATATTTTCATCATTAGAAACACTCAGTGTGGTTGTTTCTGGAAAAAGTTCGACAGGGTGATTAGACTTCTTTACCTTACTGGGAGTTCTATCTTAAGCAATTAGAACGTTTGACCAACATCTGGATGAAATGCTCCAACACCTTGGCTAAACGTTTGAGCTTGAAAATCTATATTGTGATTTGGTTGAGTATATTCCATAATATCACAGTTTTGTGTCATTTTATGCGAAGTTAGCTCATTTTATTCAGAAAATGAATGATTGTAAAAAAACCCAAACATCCCCGTTTTTGGGGAAAATCGGTATAAAACATATATTCTTTTCCACCCACTTGACCCTGAGAGAGAAAGAATTAAACGTCTTATTGATATCATGCTTGCCAATCCTAAAGTCTCCACTAGTCTTTGGGAAGCCAAAACCAACCCAATTAATTAAGCCGAGTTCAGAGTCAATTTTGTAGTTTAGCTAGGTAAACTTTAACTACAAATCTCTTTTTAGATATCACATTGTGAATCAAACTATATCCCGACATGCAATCATCGGTCTCACAAGTATCGCAGACATTTTCGTCAATAGAAACACTTAGTGTGATTATTTCAAGAAATAATTTGACAGGGTGATTAGACTTCCTTACCTTTCTGGGAATTCTACCTTAATCAATTAGAACGTTTGACTAACAGCTAGATGAAATCCTCCAACACCTCAGTTAAATGTTTGATCTTGAAAAGCCATATTGTGATTTAGTTGAGTATCTTCTATTATATCATAGTTGTGCATCATATTATGCGGAGTTAGCTCACTCCATTCAGAAATGAATTTTTGTGGAAAACCCAAACATCCCCCGTTATAGGAAAAATTGGTATAAAATATCTATTCTTTTTCACCCACTTGACCCTGAGGGAGAAAGAATTAAACATCTTATTGATATCATGCTTTCCTATCCTGAAATCTCCACTGGTCTTTGGGAAGCCAGAGCCAACTCAATTAATTAAGCTGAGTTCAAAGTCAATTTTGTAGTTCAGCCAGATAAATTTATTGACAAATATCTTTTTAGATATCATATCGTGAATTAGAATATAATAGACTGACATGCAATCATCGGTCTCATAAACTGCCCAAACACCTCTGTCCTTTCCAATCTACTCAAGCCCATGGTATTAGGTTCTTATTATCAATGGTCCTACTTATTTCGCTCTTGAGTTTCATGACATGACATGCACACATGTACTCGAAAATGATTTATTTTATGATGGTTTAAAATGATTTGAATACGTTTTGATATAAGTTCTAATGATTTGATGATTTTTTAATGGTGAATTACGCATTGTACCTTATGTTTGGAAGTTTCATGTTAGGACCCGTATTTTGAAATTTTTGGAATGTTTGCGAAAATTGGACAAATGTGGGAAATTTCAAACAATTCAGGATTTAAGTGTTTCTTTAAAGGTT